>JZLH01S0635840.1:72339-90317 GCA_001188425.1 Eucidaris tribuloides | reverse complement strand
TCCACAAGGAAATATTATAGACCCACAATTTCGCGACACCTTCTCGTTTTCTCCAAGTCCGCTTGACTCGTCTTGCATCCAACACGCCCCTCACTTTAATGGTATACTCCTCTCATTTTTGGCAAACCAAACTAACTCGATTAAACTGATTAAGTCTGTCGTGTAATCCTGATGGAGAATAGGTCAGAAGCGTCCGATGAACGTTTTCCGCTGATAACATTATAAGAAGTACTCAGTTGCCTGGTAGTTTACCTAGGACCAGAATGTATCACTGCTAAAGATACGGTCATAAACCTAATATATCATCCGTCCGTGGGCCGGGCGGCGAGTTGTTTACAATTTCGGCCGGTCAAGCGACGCGGGCACCGCTATTCTAGGCATCACTCGTCGGCTGACCCTTTTCGACTCGGCAGCCCACATACGCTCGGATGCCTGGGCGGTCTGGACACCGACCTTATCGAGTTGTCGTTTTTGAGACGATTTTAGGTACAAAGGGAGGTCGATGTGTGGCTTCAGGCTTACCGATCACAAAGTTCAAAGCCGTGACGACCGATTTGACAGCGCTGCTGCAAGGTGCCGCTTGATTTTAGGCATCGCGCCTCAAAGCGTTTCGGGAATGGTTGAGCCAGGCTGTGAAGGGCCTATCGGCGATGTTCAAGGGGGCAGTGCTCGCTTTCAACTTCGCGTCACGATCGCTGGTCGATTAGCGCAAACCTATAATGTTGTGGCACAATACAGAAAATGGTGGCCTGCTCGGGCGGGGCCGCGCGTGATTTTAGGTGGCGAGGTTTCACCCCGGTCACCGAGCGGCAGTCCGCCCAAGCAGCCACTGTTTGTTAGGGCATCGGTCAGTCGCCGCTTTGAAGTTTTAGCGCGCAGTAAATTCTTTCGGTGCCTGCTCGATTTCACTCGCCGCCCAAAACACGCCCGGTGCCCGACGCGGCGCCTCCGCAGGCAACGACATAATAGAGCGGTCGTCGTCACGATTCAGGTCAAAAATCGAAGCCGCTAAATCAATGGCTGCCGAGCGGTCACCACCGATCGCCACCCTTTGCTAGAACGGTTGCCGCTGGGAGATCGGTCGTCCATGAGGCGGTGGAATTTCAAAATGTCGCCATCCGATGGTGCCTGCTGTGCGCATGCATGAATATGCGAAGGCACCCTCAGTGCGCTCCACAAGAGACAACAGCTAGATTTTTGTAGCGAAGTTTTCAAAAGGTCACATGCATTTTTTACAGTTTTTATTGAATAAACTGCCAAAAGCACAAGAGAAAACGAAGGAAGCAGGGGGAAAAAGGCTATATTGTTAATGGCCAGTGGGAAGCCACATAATATAACCAGGTTGCCTGTGAAAAAAAAATCTCGGAGAGCCCAGCGGTCCGCCGCAGTACGGTTTTATACATGCAGGGCCCTGCCGATCACCGCGGGCCACCGCGCCGATTTCTTAAAAATACTCCCGGTGACCGGTGGGAGACCGTCAGGAATCGGTTTAGTCATCAGTCGTCACTGCCGCGTCGCTGTGCGGAGAGCTACCTCGATTTTGCAAATTTTTAACCTAAAACCGAGCGGCGACCGACATGAAATCGGCAGGGCACCGCCTGGATATCGCTGAGGAATTCAGCCCGCTGAACTTCTCTAAATCGTTGGGCGATGCCTAAATTCCAGCGGCACCGCGCAGGCTCCTAAATCGGCGGTCGCCGCTTTAATTTGTGGCCGTAGCATAAGCGAAATCAGAGGACGCTTCTCTGGCCGGCAAACGGCAGTGAACTGACTGAAGACCCACCGAACTCCCAGGACTTTTCCCCGTCGTATATCGGCCACGACTTACTGAGAATCGCGTACGTGGCGGCAGACACTCGGCTCCGCTGGAATTTTTCACAGGCAACCTGACAATATGTGGCTGTCTATGTCTATTGTACATAGCCGTATCCCCTTTCCCTTGGTTTTCTTCTCTATGCTATTGTCATTTTTATTCAACGAAACATAAAGGTAAAATGGCGAAAGAAATCTGCTTGTCTGCTTGTGGAGCGGGCCGAGGAGCGCTTATAGTCTGTGGCGGGATAGCTCTCGCGCCGAATCGAGCAGGCGCCGCCCGGACGCCGGACTGATTTGAACTTACCACACACGGACGACCGCTCTGCTAACGGCAATGGGCGGCTGACGGGCGGCGACCGTCTGGCAGTCGTTGATTTACATTTTCGATTGTTTTACCTAAATGCGTTGACAACCAGCTTCGATTAGCGTCCGGCGCCAGCGACACCGCTGGAACCGAGTCGGATTTTGGGCGGAAATTGAAAGTGAGCACGCGTCACCAGAATTTTAACTCCGACTGTTAAACTTCTTAACGACAGAGCGATGTCTGGGCTCTGCCACTCGCAGATGCGCGGTCGAGTTGGCTGAAAGTCGCTACCGCCACCTGTGCGGCTGAGTGTTTAGGGTTATTATGACGGCGTCTCCCTCACATTCTCCTAAATCTACACTAAGTATTAACAGGTGGGCGTAAGTATAAACCTAACAGTTATATAAATACCTTGTTCCGGTGTTCTGAAACCGATTCAGTTATTGTTTTCCGAAGACGTTTCTTCTTTGAGGGGCAACATCAGCCATCTGTGGGATTCAGCGACGAATATCTTGGTTATAATAAGACTTACACGCGTCATTCATTGATAGAGAAATTACGTAACAATGGCTAGCTTTAACACAGTATAGATCAGGATTTCTCAAATCTTTCTTCACTTCGGCAAGTTAACTGTCGACTAAAAAAAAATAAAGAATGAAAGGACGTCTATTTGCCATGACACTATCGTCTTATTAGAATTAATTGCATCAGGAATACGATATCACAAAGTCATCACCAATTATTGTTCTGTCCTATTTTTCGTCACTTACTTTTCGCCAGCTACTCAAAGGTCGTTGTTAATGGCCACTCTAGTTTGCACCTCCGCTGCCCCATTGTGATCAAAACTATTATTCGATGAGACAAGGTCGTTGTATGTAAGACGTCGCACTATAGGAAATTTTAATTGAAGCGCATATTGTGATGCAGTATTCAATGCTACGGTTAAGAGCTATTTTGATCTCCTTGCATTAGTAAAAAACTTAAAGAGAACGTACACATTTTGACCTTCTGTGACATATTGTCAAAAGCCTGTTGAAATTCTGGTAAGCCAGCTCTTTACAGAATACTCTCAGTCATTCAATCGAGAAATTTGAAATGCAAAGTGTTGCCGTGCTAATGAGAAAGCCATAAAAATGAGTCAGAAATTATTCTTACATACTTGTGCCAAAATGATACCACCATCTGTTCAATGGATACACACACAACACACACACACACACCACACACACACACAACACACAACAGCACACACACACCACACACACACACACACACACCAGCACGACACACACACGACCAACACACACACCACCACACACCACTACACACACACATACACACTACACACACACACACACCAACAAGATAATGAAATGGGTATATTTAACTACGCCATGAATCCCGAAAGAGTAATATCGTAGAATGTCTCTTATTGACTTCTTCGACTTTGATTCACGCGTTTCAATTATTTTATGTGCGCCGACAATAACAAACATTCGAGTCAGTACACTGTTCGTCTTATTTGCCGATTCAGGAAAGTCCGGGAACTCTGACCCAAAAATATGAAACGTGTATTGCTGAATGTTCATAAGGGCAGTGGGTCAAGGGAATGAGACCAAGTTGTGTCTACGTGCATTTCAACGAACAACAGAACAGCAAAGATTTTTATACAAGAAAGTAAAGTTTGAGTCAATTTTCCTAAACCATTCAGTGGGTATAGGCCTATGATGGGGAAGGGGGTAACTAGCCGGGGGCGGGGGGACAGGGCCCCGGACGCTACTTGTCAGGGGGCATTTAAAAAAAAAAACCCGAAGGAAGATGAATCTGATGAGCATTGCAACAACAAAATAATCATATACTGCCCGAATACTATGTCAGAAGTGGGAAGGAAATTTTAGCGCTTGCACGGACCAGTTGTTTTCCTAAATACCCACTGCAACCGTTTAAGAGTAAAACGTTCAAAGATAATGATTATTTGAATAAAACGTCGTATACACGATCGAATTTAACAAATACAAAATCTACAATTATAAAAAAAAATTATTATTGCAAATAATTGAACTATACAGTGCTAAACACAAAAAACTGTGACATTAAACTGTTAAAAAAGAATGAAAAAAAAATCATTCTAATCCACAAGGAATATTATAGACCCAAATTTCGACACCCTCTCCTTTTTCTCCCCATCCCTTTACTTCCTTTGCATCCCAACACCCCCTCACTTTTATGGTATTACTCCTCTCATTTTTGGCAAACCAAAACTTAACTCATTAAACTGATTAATCTGCGTGTAATCTGATGAATATCAGAAGCGTCTAATGAAACGATTTTTTCCCTATCAGTTCCTGGTAGGTTTACCTAGACCAGATAATCCACTGCGTAAAGATACGGTCATAACACCTAAAATTATCATGCCCGTGGGCCGGGCGGCGAGTTTTTAACCAATTTCGCCTGGTCAACGAACGGGCAACGCTGCACAGTGGGCCAGTGAGGAACCAAAGTGCGCCAAAAGTCATTTTGGGTGATTAAATCATTTTTATTTTTTTTTCTTGCCCTGTTGAAAGATAATACAATGAAAAATACCCAAGTAAAATATTTATTTCCGAAATGCACAATAAGGGAGTAAATTTACCCCTTACACTTGCAAAATGAGATATATTTACAGTTTTAGCGAAAATTAACTTATTTCATCAATCTTTCAATATAACATCAAGTTATTAAATTATTGATATGAAATTGCTTCCAAATATTTCTGATATGTTATTTTACCCCATGATTGGGTTAAAAATGGATCAAATTGCAATTTTCATAATAAATTATAGGCTAATTCACTGAAAAATGGGCTAATTATCCATGTTTTTATAAACCCAGAAAAAAATGTTAAATTTTCCGTGGATTACCAGTTTTATTTAATCATCATCATTTTCTCTGATGCCTAAGCTTGAAGTTGATACCAGATTTGGCGCCCGTCTCTACCCGCAAGTTACGTTAGAGCCGATTTTCCTTGTTACATTGACCGAAAAATGCATCTATTTTCGTATGTGCGGCTGAACGATCCACACTTAATACGATTTGGCGCGTGGGGGCGCGTGACAATCTCAAAATGCAAGGTTTCAAGCATTAACCCTGGTAAATCATAAAATTATTAAGTTAATATTGGAAATTGTTCTTAAATTATATACCTGATATGTTATTTTCCTGCATGAATGGGTTGAAAATGGATCGAATCGCAATTTTTATAATACATTATAAACTACTTCACTGAAATATGGACTAACTATCCATGTTAATTTATAAACCCAGAAAAAAAGTATAGTTTTCCGTGGATTACCACTTCAATTTTCGATTTTCCTTGTGACCCAGAAAATGCTGAACGATTCGCACTTAATGAATTACGACGCGTGGGGCGCGTAACATTGATCTGACACGGCAAGGTTTCAAACGCTGATAAGAAGTAAACAAGTTTTATTGGGCTGGTTTCATTTGCTGAAAACCCTTATTCCAAATTTGTGACAATCTGGTGTTATTTGGTAAAATCCTGAAATTTGTAGACATGCTAACGTTTTAATGGAGTGTACAGCCCGCATTCGCTGAAATTATTGTCGTTAAAATGAAATTGACTAATTAAGGTGTATTGAATCTTGCTTTTTCTTGTTTTTTTTTAATCAAAATGTTTCAAAAATATTTTTGAAAATGGAAGTTGTCATTTCGTCAATAATGAAATATTTGTCAGTGTTTCATGTCTCTCCAACGGATATATATATATGATTAAAATATTTATTTGACAGGCAATCAGAAATTGGTATTTAAATGACGTAATAGGTGTTTGAAAATATTTGTGTTTTACTCGACGTGTCTGATTACTCTCAGACCTATTATTTCAGCAACACGAGAACATGAAAAATATGTTACTTCTCATTTGATTTGGGCAGCCAATTAGAAACCGGTATGTCAATGACGTCATATGCGTTTCAAAATATTTTAATTGGATTCTGAGTCTAATTACTCCTATACCCATTATATAAGCAACATGAAAACAAGAGAAACATATGTTATCCCCCATGTATGTGGACAACCAATCAGAAACCCGTAGTGTAATGACGTCACAGGTGTGTGAAAGTATTTTCATTGGATTCTACGGGTCTGATTACCCCTACAACCATCATTCAAGCAACATGAGAAAATGAGAAATATACTATTCCTCATTGCATTTTGGTAGCCAATCAGATATCGGTATTTTGATGACGTCATAGGTGTTTGAAAATATTTTATTTGGATTCTAAGGGTTTCAATACCCTCAAACCCTTCATTTTAGCGACATTTTTCGTGAAAATCAGTGAATATGAATTTTGTCGCATTTTGGAGCCATTCTGGCCCACTGTGCTCTGGTTCTTAGGGCATCACTCGGTCGGCTGACCATTTGCACTCGCAGCCCAAAATACGCTCGATGCCTGGGCGATCCGGACACCGACCTTATCGAGTGGTCGTTTTTGAACGATTTAGGTACAAAGAATCGATATGTGGCTTACGCTACCATCACAAATCAAAGCGGCGACCGACCGATACAGCCTGCTCGGGTGCCGCTTGAATTTAGGCATCGCCCAACGATTTTGGGAAATGTTGAGCCAGCTGTAAGGCCACAGCGATGTTCAGGCAGTGCCCTGTCAACTTCCCGTCAGTCGCTGGTCGATTTTAGGCCAAAACTAATGCTGTGGTCACAAATACAAAAATTGGCCTGCTCGGCGGCCGGGCGGCGAGTTTTTAGCCAATTTCACCCAGTCACCGAGCGGCAGCCGCCCAAGCACCGCTGGTTTCTAGGGCATCGGTCAGTGGCCTTTGAAGTTTTAGCGCGCAGTTAAAGTTCTTTCGGTGCCTGCTCGATTACACTCGCCGCCCAAAACACGCCCGGTGCCCTGGCGGGCGCCGCTCAGGCAACGACATAATCGAGCGGTCGTCGTCAAACGATTCAGATCAAAAATCGAAGCCGCTAAATCAATGGCTGCCGAGCGGTCACCACCCGATCGCCACCCTGTTGCCTAGAATGATTTTTTCATTCTTTTTTAACAGTTTAAATGTCACAGTTTGTTGTGTTTAGCACATGTATATTCAATTATTTGCATAATAATTTTTTTTATAATGTAGATTTTGTTATTCTGTTAATATTAATAATACTGTCTTTGGAAGTTCCACCCATGTCAGAGTCAAGAAAGTCTTGAAATTCTTTATAAAATTAGGTTCCAAAGTATTGATTTGGGTATTCTTTTAGCCGAGAAGATAGTAAACATCAATTTTATTATATGATTCTAAATAGGGGGCCTTTTAACGATGCGTCAGCAGATCTATGCAAACATGGACAAATTCTTTATTTATCTCTGAAATGGTCGTGTAGGGAAGTCAACTGTACAGTAAGACTTTTTGATAATTAACAACAACAACAAAATGGCCTGTTAAATGTCTATATCGAATATGAGGTAAATAGTGGCTATATGCATTTTTTAGATTGTGCATCCCAGGAATATCCACAATGTGAACTGGTGTGGGAGAAGATGAACAGTGAAATTACGATGGACTAATGTTCATGTCGTTATTATTGCAAGGAGTGTTCAACAATATGGCTCTTCGTCCTTTAAATTATTGTGGATATACAGAGATTATAAATATTGAATGTATTTCACTTATTTGATACGTTGTATTTTAATAAAAGTCTATTAAAGAGAGTACACGTACTGGTTGATTACTTCTAGAACAACAACATTTTATATCAAAACTGCCTTCAACCTTCTGGCACAGATGGTATATCTAAAAAATGTCATTATATACCTCATTCTAAGATTTAAGCTAATGCTTTCATCTGATTGTCATGGCTAATTTTAGGTTCGGCGCTACCTGCCGAGACGAAATTCCCGGTGTCACCGGGATCAGGTTCCTACCGAGGGATGACTGCTAGACACCTGATCCGGATCATACAGGATCACGTGTCCTCCGACTCTCATCAACCTAATTCCTCACCAAAACAGATCTACGGATGCAAGCAGTGCACCAACGAACTCGCCGTCCCCCATTGATTTCACGGTGGATACAGAGCAAACGTTGGACTTACGGCAAGGACGTTCGGTGTAATTTTCCACACATCGGCACTTACGATATCGTCGCGCCTACACCGCCCAGCTATCAGGGTTATAGAGACCCGGTCCATGAAAATCACTGTCAAAAAAAAAAAGTCACCAAGACATGTTTCGTCCAGTTCTGGTGTACTTCCATAACTCGGCAACTTACATAACGCGCCTACACTCCCAGGTAGTCTAGTTATGAGATCCGAGGTTCCATGCACAACGATGCACATTTTAATAAAAAAAAAGAATACTTTCACCAAACCATGTTCGTAATCCGTAAATTCAAGAAGAATGCAACGTTAAATCAGATAAACAATGTCCTATAATGGTGAAAAATATCTGATACCTATGCAACGCATGATGAAATTGACAGTTCTCACAAACAGCAGTACATCGATAAAATGTTGAATACACATAGTTTTGTCGTCTAAAATCTAACTGAATTTATAGGGTTAGTCAAAATCTCATATTAAATTTCAGGCCATAATTGTAATCCACCACTTTTTAAATACTGATTATCTTTATAAAGTCAAATCGACACGATCTTGAGTAGCCCTCAACTGTGGTGATACCAGGGCGTCGATCAAGGGGCAAGTGGGCATTCCCACCCGCCCAGATGAAAATTATTCGATGGGCGGGTGGGACAAACATATTTGCCCCCCACCCCCAAGTAATTTGACATCTTGAATAATCTCATAGTAATGAAGGGCCCGGGTGTAAAATGTTACTGCAATAAGGCACCAAACAAACCATTAAACAAAGCACAAGAATAGTAAACCTAAACAGAACACAATTTTTCATTTTCGACGCCTTCGCGCACGAAAATCCATATTGAAATTTGGAGCCAAAATTTTGTATTTTGTTCAACATTCGCGAAACCCGCTCCCACCTCAAGATCGAAATCAAATAATGCGATAGACGCCCCTGTTAAACTACTCAGTAAAATCTGCTAGGTTCTAAAATAACTTTTATCAGCAGCCATCTATCCTTTAGTAATCTGTCGTGTACCTTTTAAACGATATTTTTCTATGGGCTGAGGGAACGAAAAGCTATTAATAAGCTTGTAACAAAAATTCCACGATAGCCCAAATCCTGTTCCCTTAACTTTCACACGTTTTGGTGCCTTAATCATTCGGATTCTCCCATCATCGTCACTTCTTTTTAAGACAAACCGAAACAAAAAACAAAATTTTTTATATCAATGTTTTTAATGATAAATTATGCTCGAATTTGTGTTAATTCAATGCTAGAAATTTCATAAATATTGCCCAATAAAAAGAAAGATTCGGCCATTCAAAAGTTGAACATTCCACATGCTGAAAAATATTAAAATCCCGAAGAGGCAATGCAGCCGCAATAATGAAAGGCATAAAATATTTGTAAATACGTAAATATTTAATAAAAAAAAATCAAACTTACTATGTTCTAGCATGTCGTATGGGTATTTATCCTTATCACAACCCGCTTGAAATGTTCAGTGAACCTGTTTATCCTGTAATATAATTGTAGAGACTGCTGTTTATCTCCACCTTTCCTTAACCTTTGTTTGTAAAAAATAATAGGTCATCATAAACGGTCAATGCAGATATCTTGTTTCTTTAATAATCGTTAACTCAAGAATTAGTTGGTAAATTTTGAATGATTGACGCTAATTTATTGCATCATGAGAGTGATGATAATTTGTATTTGATTTGTAATTACTATTTATATTTTAAATCAGATCAAATCAACTAACTGAAATTGAGCACACATCCAGGGTAAATGTTAAATACTTTAAATATGAATAAAAAGCCTTGATTGAAACATCCACCTCTACGAGGTAAATATCCCGTACTAAGCACAGGCGCGAATCGCTGTGGGCAGGGAGCGATTGCCCCATGAAAAAGGGGAGGGGCAAACGATACGATTGCCCGCCCCCCCCCAGTAATTTTGACAATTAGAAAATATAAACGCAATGCAAATAGTTTTTAAAGAGTATTGGAAAAGCAAAAAAGAAAATATTATAAATATACAAAATTCCACTTTTTGCGCGTTTGCTCTCAAAATTCTGTATTAAAATTGACAGCTCGAGCTGCCACGAAAATTGTGGGGTTTTTTTTCACTTTTGCCCCCCCTTCCCACCCATCCAAAACAGATGACACCCCTGACTAAGCAGCTATAGGCGGTGATCTCGATAAGCATTTCGGCCACTTCATGTGAATTTGTGATCGGTAAGAATTATTTTTCTATCTTTATCTTTTTCTCTTTTCTTTCTCTGCTGTTCCTCTCCATAAGTTAAACTATGCACTCAAACGGTCAACCATTGGAGCCTAGGTACCATGGCCAACAGATTCGGCAAATATCATAACTTAAGTCTAGGTATGTGGATTTTCATCTACGCCTTTCCCATCTTTTCCAAAAAGATCATACAATGAACTGAAATATTGGGGGAGGCTATCGATTCCCCATATGATTTAGTAAGCAACCTGGAAAAATACATCAAAATAATGCAGGAATGCTTTTGAAAGCAATGCATCGTACCACTAACGATACAAAATACTATTTTACATACTTAATAACTAGAATTTCCCATTTTTGGTTTCGCGCTTTAGTCCGCCAAATACTACATTTGCATAGTTTGCACGTGGAACGCGCCAAAATGTTTGACGAGTTTTCGTTAATTTCTCACAAACCGCCACCAATAATAAAATGATCCACTCCCCTGTATGAAAGTGATTAAACTTTTTTGTTTAATGGTTTTTTTACTGTATATGTTCTCTTGTCGTGGAACCTAGTCCTTTTTAACCTTACATATGCCTACGCGTACTAGGGTCAGTCAAATTTAGATCTTGGTCTTACATGCGAATTTTGATCTAAAATTTCAGAAGGGTGAGGAGTGTAGCCTTTTCTCTAGACAAGCTCATTCGCAGGAAGCATTTTCTTTTGCTAAAATCACAGTTCTCCGGTCAAAATTCGGTATTAAAGGCCCTTTACGGGTCAGTTTACTGCCTTTTTTGCTGGCCTCCATCGTATTACGGCTACAAGTACAAAAATGGATGGGTCTTCACAATACTAACACAGATAAATGAGTTCTAATTCCTCTGTCGTTTAATTGAATATAAAGTAAAATGTAATGTCGTGCGCTCATCATCTCATTGTAGCCGTTGTCCTTAAAATGAGGTCACCAAATTTGCGCCATCCAATCAATTACACAGCGAATACTTAATTACATCAGTCAATCATAAATTACCACGTAACTAAATAAATATGAGAAACAGCCTGTTGTTATATTTGGGATTTGTAATTAACATGTATAATCAGACTCTACATATCAAGAGAAAGCCTTGCTTTTCACTCATACTGTCATGGTAAGCATCGGCGATTCAGAATCTTGACCAATAATTCAATGATAAAGAACCCCTAACGCTTGACTCCAGACAGCAAGCATCGTAAGTTTTATTAACGTCAGTGGGCGCAACATACAAGCTTCTGAACTTATTGCGTGCATGGTACCTATGTACAGTATCTCCGCTAAAGGCAAGGTTCAACCCTGAAATTAAGTTGTTTTAATAGAAGCAGAATAAGAGAGAAACATAATTAGTGAAAGTTTGGCGAAAAATCCGCAAAGAATACAAGTTAATGAAGGTTCAAAGTTTCAATTATGTGACGTCACATCGAGTCAGCCCTATATTTAATGCTATAAAATTCCATAAATTGCCATTTTTTATGTTTCAGAAAATTGTAATGGATTTTTTCTTCACAGAAGTGCTATGTAATAAGGTTTCTGATATATATGAATGCTCCGAGGTAAAATGATTATTGAAATTTCTAGACAAACCGGTACTTTTATGAATTTATATAACATGGCATATAGGAAGATCGCTCGCATGTACGTCAACAAATTGAAACTTTGAACTTCATAACTCTGTTATCTTTGTTGATTTCGCCAAAACTTTCCACTAATATGTTTCTTTCGTTATTTCTCTTAATTAAAACCAACTTGATGTCTAGGTGAACCTTGCCTTTAATGGGGAATAACATTTAAAGGGGTACTCTGTTAAGATACAATTTGGCAATAACATTTTTTTTTTATATGAACATTTACTCCACTTTTAATATACGGTCTTCTGTTAACATGGTAAATCTGCATTGCATATACCTACTCCAATAAAGTAAGAGAGCGCACTGAACAAGTTTGCATCAAAACATCATTGCAGGTCTTTGTTTATCGCTCATATCTCAGCTCGGGATTGCCATGCGCCCGATCCAGGGCGCGTAGGTCTGGTTTTGGTGCAGCGGGGGGTCATATTCTTGGAGGTAACTACAATTGACATGGAGTGCACATCTGGGGAGCGTGGAACTAAATTGAGTAAATCAGGGGTGATAAAGCAGAAAAAGTAGTTGAATATTAAGTTTTCTAGCCAGGGGCCGGAAACTCTCATGGCTCTGCGGGGGGGGGTGGAAGGGTGTTGCTCGTGCACGCAAGTGCACCCCCAGCCTATCACCGTTGTGGATACACTAAATATTGAGGCGAGCTATCACAAAAATGAAAATAGCAAGTTTACTAGAATTCCGTTAAAAAATATTACCGAAATAGCATTCCGTTACGCGTATAAATTGATATGTATCAGGTTATGTTAAAGTATTACTTAATCAGCAGATAGTGTTGAAAATTATCCGGAAAGATAATTACAAATGCACTGATTCTCTCAAAGCTGCGAACACAACACACTGTAAAGTTTGATTTTGAACAAGCAGCCTGAGCTTTGCCTCCTTGCTGACTGATGATCATAAACAAAGGACGTGTTTAAGCTCCTATAAAGATCACTCCTTGAATCAGACACGTCAGTTTTCAAAATCTATCATATTCAAATCAACGAAGATATTCAGGAGGGTAAGCATGTTATAATTTGATCCAGTGTAGATCTAGGCTATTTTATTCTCACTGCAGTGGAATTAACTGGTTTATTTATCAGCAAATTTTCAAAAACTTTTGCATTTAGTGTTTTATTTTTCCATTTAAATAACTATTATGTAGCTCAGATATCAAAATGAGCGGTTAAAAAAAGATAAGCTTCCAATGTTACCTATTTCTTAAGAACGGCCTTGTAGATTATTTGATATACTTGTTTGATGTATGTATTAGTATGACTCTATTTATGATGATAGATTTTTGATTGACAGTCAAAGGTAACGACCTCATATATTAATTCAAATTACAATACAGCTATTAAAAAAAATCAACCGCAGGTTTGAAATATATACAGGTAAAGGTTAATTGAGGTATACTGAAACTGATAAACAATATTAACAAAACACGAATTGCTACAGACGAGAAGAAAATCGAAAAATGACTAGAGGGTTAAACTATATTGACGAATTAATTTGGCGCTGAAGATAAATCTGTTTGAGGGTATGGATCAATTAGGGAACACATGTATGTTGAATTATCAAGTACACGGTATTTAGATAAATTAAATACACATATCCTATTGACATTCATAACCCTCCAAATAATTTTTAATCATTATTCACACCTTTATTTTTGTTCGTTCAAAATCTACGCCACACGATTATTATTATATTTTTTTTTGTACTTTTTACTTCAAAAGGGGAACAATAATGGAATTTTTCGTGTCCAGGGTTATTGACATCTAAATATCTTTAATCTTGTGTGTTGGTTTTTAATATACATGTTTTACTTATTATGCTTTTTTAAACAATATATTTTTTAGCTGATAACTTTTTTTTACCAAAGGAATCTTGTTGTGTTACGCGTTGTGTGTGTCGTGTGTATTTGTTGTGTGTGTGTGTGTTGTGTGCTGTGTGTGTGTTGTGTGTGTGTGTGTGTGTCGTGTGTGCTGTGTCGTGTGTGGGTTGTGTGTGTGTGTGTTTCGTGTGTGGGCTTTAAAAAGTTGTAAGTCATATGTAAAAAAATATGTTATTAATGGAAATTACAATTAATTTCACAGGGTAACGGTGGGGGTGGGTGTGCACG
The DNA here is from genome assembly GCA_001188425.1 of Eucidaris tribuloides. Classification (NCBI taxonomy): domain Eukaryota; kingdom Metazoa; phylum Echinodermata; class Echinoidea; order Cidaroida; family Cidaridae; genus Eucidaris; species Eucidaris tribuloides. The sequence continues at coordinate 76,108 of JZLH01S0635840.1, read as the reverse complement.
TAGGGCCTTTTTTATTATTATGATTTTGATTACACACTTAACAATATATTTTCATCACATATTATTATTTATTATTATTATTGTGTTGTCTTATTATTTATACTATTAGATTTATGATTCATATTATGATTATGATTATGATGATTATATTATTGTTATTATCAGTAGATAGTAGGTAGTTATAAAATAAGTAGTGAGTAGTCGCATTAGTATAAGTATAAGTAATAATATTGTTACTGTTTATTATCTTATTACTGTTATTATTATTTATTACTACTAACTATTAACTACTACTACTATACTGTAACTATTAATTTATTTATCAGTAGTAGTAGCTCAGTCAATCGTATTATTAGTAGTATTATATTATAATCATTAGATTATATAATTATACTTTTTTAAGCATTGTTAGTATTAGTAAACGTAGTATTATAGAGCATCATTATTATTATTAATATATTATTATATACTATCAGCTTTACAGATTCTACTTACTACTTTACTAACTAACAGTAGTAGTATAGTAGTTTGTATTAGTATATTATTATTATATCATAATCTAAGTATTATATACTATTACTTTTTAATTATGTTAGTATATAGTTAGTATATTATAAGCATTATTATTACTCATGATTATATTATATCTATTATGATTAATTATATTATGTATTATTAATTATTATATTATTATATCATTAATTTATATATTATTATTATTATTATTTATTATTATTACTACTAACTACTACTACTACTACTTACTATTAATATCAGTAGTATTAGGTAGTAAGTAGTAGTAATTTACTTATTATCAATTATTGTTTTTTATGTTAGTAAGTAGTAGTATTAGTAAGTAGTATTATAATCAATTTATCATTACTTAATCATTAATTACTTACTTCGTTTTATATACCGTCATAAAAGTACAAAATACACAAAAATAGCCTATTTATATTGTTCAAACAAAAGATTATCGTTTCGCCCTCAGAATAGCCCTAAATAATATTTGATAATCTAAAAACCCCTTTAAATTCAGCTTATTATTAATACTATTATATTATTATTGTTGTTATTGGTTATTATTATTACTATTATTATTCATGATTATGATTATATTAGATTATGATTATGATGAAATGATGATTATTATTACAGTAAAGTAGTAAATAGTAAAGTAAAATAAGTAGTAGTAGTCGCATTAGCTAGTAGTTAGTAGTATATATTATTGTACTTGTTATATCATTATTACGGTTATCTATTATTATTACACTACTACTATTTTTATGTCACTACTACTACTATATCAGAGTATACTAGCAGGTCATATTATTAGAGTATTTATTTATCATCATCTATATTTTTATAATTAATTACTTTAGTATTGTAGTAGTATAGTAGTAGTAGTAATTAATAAGCATTATTATTATTATTATTATTATTATTATTAATATACTCAGCTACTACTATCGATCTACACTGACTACTACTATCACTAACTACTTATTAATTATCAGTATAGTTGTATAGCAGTTATATTATGATTATCATAATCATGATAGTATTATATAATAATTACTTTTAATTATTGTTAGTAGTAGGTATAGTATCCATAAGCATTATTATTACTATGATTATTATATTATTATTATTATATTATTATTTATTATTATTATTACTACTACTTACTACTACAGCTACACTACTACTACTAAATATCAGTAAGTATTATGTTAATTATTAGTTAGTATTAAGATATTATAATTATTGTTTTTTTTATTGTTAGTAGTAGTTAAGTATAGTACGATTATAAATATTATTAGTAGATACTTTATTATTATTACTTATTTGTTCTATAACCGTTCATAAAAAGTACAAAATTACACAAAAAGAGCCCTATTTATATTTTTTTCAAACAATAAATTATCTTCCCGCTCTCAGAATACCCTAAAGAAGTATTTAAGATCTGAAAACAGAAAACACCCTTATAAATTCAGCTCAAGTATTCAATCTGTTTTACGATATCATGTCACCTTTTCTCCTTACGCAATCAATCCTGGTATGTCTAGTAGTTAAGACTAGCGAACTGGCTGGTACCTGAGGTCCCTTTGAATAGCCTAGGTGGGGACAAGTGGGTCTGTGAAGCAGAACACTACGCACGTGCATCTGCTACATCGCACATGACATAAACTTTAATACCCATTGGCATGTAGGGCGTATAAACATGTAGTCTTGTGAGTACACTTGTGTTACTGTATAATTGTAAAACTGAACCACTTGTGCACAACCGAGCCAACGCGAAAACAAGTTGTAAATTTTCAAACATCTAAGTATGATCTATTAAAACGAGCACAATAACTCAAAAGTTGCAGTGAAAATCTCATTCAGACACCAGTGAAATAAAGCATTACCTCAAATCTTAAATAACTCAGAAAATAAATGCTAAAACTGACATTTCGATTGTCGTCGCGATGAACACCCCATGTTGTTTCTGAACTAGCGCGAGCATTCGCAGAAAACAGGCTGTACGCTTACGCATAGGACGCATTTGACTCCGCTGTGCGGCAGCTGTCCAGATTTCGAGCAGATGGGAGTGCCCGTTAGAGTCATGGTGGCGCTGATACTGAATCCGAATCAGGTCGTCCTATGCCATCGTCCATCCGGTGGACACCTGATCCGGTGACACCGCACTCTCGACTTCGAGGCTTGATTGTTGCCCATTTTTCGTTTGCTTACCTTTATATCTTCCTGAGGAACAATGCAGAGCAATGGCAGACTCTTCCGTATCGACTTGTTGACGCCACTAACTGCTAAGTAACGTCTCAACTCTTGTGTTTGTGTAACTAGACTTATCCAAACAGACGATCGCAAACGTTGTGTGCCGTACCGTAGGCCTAAAACAGTGAACACTAACACTAACAGTTAACGGTTGATCCATCGCATTTTCACAACGCGCGAAGCTTGCTTCGTGACAAGCAAGGAAAGTGTAACGACCCCCGTTTGTCAGAGCGGTTCCGATTTCAAAGAGAAGGATTTTTCTTTTTTCGGAATATAAAAGGTAATATGACTGCCTTAATATTGAGGCATAGTTGTTTCTAAAAGCTCTCGTGCCTGCCAAAATCTCCTGCTATGAACCCCTCGGCAAGCCTCGGGGTCATAGTCAGGATGGAAGGCCCCCTCGAGCTTTAGAACCAATCTATGCCTCTCATGGCAGTCCACTATATCTTATAACTAAGTAGCAGAGAAGAGTATTGAAAACAAGAACACTTCGTTTTGGACTAATATGTTACACAAATCCCCCACTGCTGACGAAAATAACAACACAGAAAAATCATAGTTTGGACTATTAATGTTGCATACTCGCGGTACTCAAAACTGGCAATTCCTCAACTTTTATTGCATAGAATGATATTAGGTCCCATCTTATAATGCAAATGTAATTTACTCTCATCTGGAAAAAATATGGAATTCGTAATTCTTAATGAAAATGTTCCATCTATCACCAGTTACTGTGTATTCTCTTAAGGATAGCTAATATTGTGGAGCTTCAATTTAAAAAATTGCAAACTTTGATATCTAGCTACATTAGTAGTGTCCAAATGACAAATTAAACACCCTAGAATACAAAATTTTAAAAGTTAATCTGCCAATTGCAGGTATGCATCGAAATAAACAATTAATACTGCGGGGCGAGTAGAAAATAGCGCTAGGTACACACAGGATATCGGTGTATCGTATCACGGAACACTTTTTATTTGGATGCAGAATA
>JZLH01S0635840.1:57799-67950 GCA_001188425.1 Eucidaris tribuloides | reverse complement strand
GCGTCACCCCAACCAGTCTACACATGAGATTTCAATAAGCCAAATTCAGAAAGGGAAAACGCAAAAGCACAAGAGGCGTCATCTTATCAAGTCCGAAGGAGACTAGCAAAGGAGAATGAAGCATCTTGTCACAAAGTCAAGGACAGGTGCAGATGGACCCTTAATCAATGGGTGCTGCCGGTGATCCGTATACTATTCGAGGTCTGGATAATCCCGAGCAGGAAATATAGTCTACGCATTACAGACACAGGTCAGATACAACGTCTCATGCAGCAGTGTAGGAGATGGAACGGCATGTGCCATCAGACTTCTGCTACCATTGAGATTAAAACCATGACTGACAAAGTGATTCAACGATGTGCCGCTGTAGAGAGGAGATTTTGGAAAAATTCTTGTTGGGCGAGGCTCATGTCGCGATGACAAAGGTACCTCTTCCTGCCGCATACTCCAGGAACTCCATGCCACTGCGACGAATCTCATGTTCCCTACACCAGAAACAGCGAGTCAATGGCGCTCACTTACGTCGGTCTCGAGAACCAGCTATGCACCAATTCAAGAGCTGTCCATTAGGGTTTGCTGATCGGATAGTAACTGTCCTGCAAGCTGCTTGCCCCAAAGAACGGCAAGACTTTGGAAAGAATTGCGAGCTTTGCAGTAAAACCGAATATCTAGGCAGGGAGCATGGCCGGCGGTCGGTTTCATGGCTGCTCTACAGAGACATTTGATGGCATTTGGACAAGATCACATTCGCTAACGGGTCAGCATGAGGGTTAGAAGCTCCATTGCGATGATGGTCACTCAAACGTGAAGATATGTTGTACAAGCACAGTGAAAAGGACGGTGATTACTGCAGATTTCCTCCAGCGATGGATGGAAAAGGCTTTCACGAAAATAGATTGGGAAAGCGACACAATTCTTCAGGATGGATAATAGAAATTTCTGCAGATTCGTCAGACGATGGAAGCACCAAAGGGATGACGGCCATATTATGAATGCCCCTTACTTTCAAGAACAAGGGAACCCACTCGCCCGGAACAATCGAAAAGGCCGCCATTGGAGTCGACTTAAAGGACTCAAGCTAATCAATTCTTGAAACGACCTCAATTAAGGATCACTATATGACCTTCAATGAAGTGAAACTCCTCAAACGAGGCATCGATGCAGAAAAAGGTGTCCTGCAGAAGAAGTGGTCAGGCTCAAGCAGTTGGTATAGCCACATCATGGAGTATGATCATCCTAAAAAGCCGAACAAAGTTGAGAGTGTTTGATTGCACGCGTCGCTATCAAGGAACTGGCCTAAATGATCACCTTTCTTCAAGGGCATGACCTTATCAACCCCCTGATCGGGTCCTGTGCAGCATTGCGAACAAGGAGCATCGCTGTTTACCTGTGATGTGGAGAAAATGTTATCATGCAGTTCCGTGTTACAAAGCATCAACCAGGATTATTATCGCTTCCTGTGGGGGGAGGGATGGGGGATCTTGTCCAAACCCCAAAGTTGGAAACTATCGGATGAAGTCCATCGTTTTTGGCGCGATTCTTCCCAGGATGTGCCAACTTGCGGGTTTGAAGCAGATAGCGAAGCATCACCAAGAACTCAGTATGGAGGCCGCAGATCTCAGAGAAATGTCTATGTCGATGATGCGTCGTACAGTGTGAATCTGCTGATGAGGATGGTACTAGACGTAGGTCAGAAGACAGGAGCATGTGTGAAAAGGCAACTCTTCGTCTGCACAATATTTTGTTGGCCCAACAATCCAAAAACAAGTAGTATCCCGAGTCAAGAACGTGCTGCTGTCGCGAAGACCCTAGTCTGGACACTAGGTCAGCAAGATGTTACATCAATCGAAAAGAGCACTTCGGTTGCAATCCGGCCTGCACATAACTCGGATGAGTTCTGCTCAGAGCTAACTCTTGAAAGATCACGTCCGTAACAAGACGCGGTATTCTTGCCACGCGTAGCCTTCTGATCTACGATCCTCTGGTTGTGTTGACCTTTGGTTCTTGTTGGGAGACAGATTCTCCAGGAGATGTGCAAAAGCAAGATGGACTTGGGACCAGCCTGTTTCCTGCGATGATCCGATCCACTTATGGGAAAATTGGAGACAAGAGGATGGTGAATAATAGACCTACCTCATAATCCCTCGTTGTGGCCAGCCACCAGACTTTGGAACGCCTTAAGGAAGTGAGAGTTACATCACTCTCCGATGCCTCCGTCAGGAATGGGCCAGTGTCCTATGTGCTTAAGAACGAAGGGCCGCGTCCATCGCGCCTTAGCCATGGCAATGGCACGAGTGATCCCCTAAGCCAACAACGATCCAAGGTTGGAACTCCTTAGAAGCCCTACTCGCTACCGATGAAGGATTGCCAATATCTTGAACGATGAGCTTTGATTTGACAGTCCGTCAACACACCACCGGACTGACTCGAAAGGTGTCTTGGCTACATTACAAGCGAAGCGCTCTTCCACATGTACGTGGGCCATCGTTCGAAACGTATTCGCCAGACTTCAAGGCCGGAACACAGGGAACGACATAGCAGTGGCTGAAAATCTTGCAGAGTCATGCAATCCTGCGAGATTAACGACGGAAGAACTTGAGTGTCATCAAACTGGCTTACTGCGACCGTACATTTTCTTTGGTGCAGAGTGGATCTCCTGAGAAGCCAAAGTTGAAATCTGCACTGTCAGACTACAAGTAAATGAATGTCACATCTCGAAGAAGATTGACACGCTTTCCCAGCCCTCAGAATTGCACTGACGCTTCACCAGTGATATGTTAAAGTGCTGTTACAGAAGAGAAGGGACTGACAATTGAATGACGTTAGAAGGCAAGACGAGTAGCAGAGATGAATCTTCAGTCCGCGCAATCCAGAAAGAAGCTTTCTTGAGAGAAAGAAAGCAAATCAAGTCACAGTTCCTCAGTTACTTCGAAGAAAACCCTTGAAACTCAGTTAGCCGCTCGATGCCTGACGTCACGGGGCGACGGTCGGTTAAAAAGCTGAAAGATTGATGGGTGCCAAAACCATCATTTCCCCGACCGAACAAGCCATTCTCAAACGTGCCTTACACTATCAACCAAAGACAGCAATCATAGGAGAAATGACAGCAGCCATCGCCTAGGTATAGGACATCACGCGGCGGGGTACTAGCTCATCCTGATCAGGAAGTGTGTCCTCTGATCAGGTCCTGAGGGCCAAGGCCAAAAGGACAAAAGAGGGAACTGGACTCTACCACAGGATAGACTGAACCATCGCCTCCTGTTCACCTACTGGTTAGACATTGACTGTTTCGGCGGCCCCTGCACTATCAAAGAAGGGAGAAGGAGTTGGAGCGATATGGGACTCATTCTTACATCATTGTCGATTGGAGGAGCGTACATATGCGATAGTATGGATGATATTGTCTACTGACCGCGATGCCTAATGACTGAGATGTTTCATTGTCATCGGGGAAACGTCCGCCTCATTCTGGATGTTGGTGATCAAGGAGCCAACTTCATTGGTGCAAACTACGATTGATAAGAAGGGCCTTTCGTGAACTGGGGATGGCAGATTCGAGTTGCTACCAAGTGGTGCTGAGACTTGACGCCGTATTTTCAGCATGAACCCCGTCGCCTTTCATCCCATATGGGAGGAGTCTGGGAAAGGGACAGCATGCAGAAATGTGAGGGAATGGTGCTAAATGGAAATTATCTAGACACAATCAGGTGCCACAACTCAACACCTTTCTCTCTTCCGGAACATTCATCATGAGTTATTGGCCTACGTCACAGCAGACCACTGACATGTTCGGACCTTTGGAAAGATCCAGATGGTCCCCACTGCCAGCTTACACCCTAATCCACGGTTGTGCTCACATTGAAGTTCGGGTGGTGTATTGCCTTCCACCGGGGAAATTCGACAAAGAGGACGTGTACCGACGCAGAAAGATGGAGACGTGTGCAGGTACCTGGGACTTAATAATCTTCTGGAAGCGATGGAGGAAGGACCTTCACACACGCATCGAAAGGACCGTGCAGGCGTCTACGTCGAAACATCGAATGTGGATGATGTAGTGATATTGCAGCGATGAGAGTTGTGCAGAAAGGAATGGAGACGCCCAAGGGTGCATTAAGCGTTCGCAGGATGACGAATGGCTCGTACGAAAGCGTCAAGGGAATGATGGCAACACCAGACCTCGCTATGAACATGGAAAGGCCACGGCAGAATAGCCGTACCATCCTAGAAAGACTGTTGCAGTAAATTTGACGTGTTCCTAGTCCCCAACTCGGACTAAGTGTCCATGTGCCCCGATGTTGACAAGTTTTTGTCACCCTTCTTCAGAGGCGAAATCTGGGAATGTATGTTGTAATGTTGTTTTAATCATGTATGCAACATGTATGCTTATCTTTCAATGACTACAGAGCAGATTGTGATTATTCTATTAGGGAAAATCGGATAAAAAAAAAATCATAGATTGGATTTTGAGGGGGGTGTGGCTGCGCGCTGGTGGCGTAAAAATTATCAATGATGTATTTGACGCACTCAACTTGATCTTGCGTTCCGCGACATAATCGTATTATGTACGCGTTTGCGCTCGTCAATTTCTCTGGTAATGTTTACGCAGATTAAATAGAATGAATTTCATGCAACAACGAAATCGCATTTGTGAAATAATCATCTAGAACTGACACCAACTTTTTTAATGCTGCCTAGCCACGTAAGTTTCCCCGTATAATGTCACCCATGAGGGTAAGAACCAAATATTCTATATTTATTGATATTGTGGTAAAGTTCATGATATAACCTACTATATATAGTGCAAGATTTATAGAATTATTTTAATCGGTAATGCTAATTTGTGTGGTCAAGTGGTGGTATATCGACAGTAAAAGAAAGTGAAGTATTGTACATTGATAACCATTTAGCGCTGTAGAGGGCACTGAAAGCGTTGTAAGTTGTTTGTTCGTTTGTCATCTTAATAGGCAATGTTATTTCAATATATATAAACTTTATCTGTTTAATTGTGTTAGATCTATAAATGGTGACTGGGTATGCGTAGGTGATGATTTTTCTTATGAGACGAATTATGGTTTGTAATTATAAACAAATTAGCCAACGAAGTCATAATGACAGTTATCGTATTAACACGTCACGTTGCAATATAAGAATATACCGTTTATACAAATACAGAATGTTACGATTGGAAATACTTTATATAGATTAGTGTTGATCTGTGTTTTGTTATTATATTCACAGTTTTCACAGCGCCGTTTGGAATTACGAATAAATCCTCAAGGATTTATTCAACGACTGGTTTTCACTGGGTATAAAATTACGTGTTGCCAGCTGCTCACATTAAAACTGATTAACTGCGTGTAATCTTGATGAATATCAGAAGCGTCCGCATGAAACGATTTTGTCCTATATTAAAAAGAACTCAGTTCTGCGAGGTTTACCTAGACCAGATTATCCACTGCGTAAAGATACGGTCATAACACTAAAATTATATCCACGTGGCGCGGCGGCGGTTTTAACCAATTTCGCCCTGGTCAAACGAGACGGCACCGCTAGTTCTAGCGGCATCACTCGGTCGGCTGACCATTTTCACTCGCAGCCCACAATACGCGCGATGCCTGGGCGGTCTGGACACCGACCTTATCGAGTGGTCGTTTTTGAACGATTTAGGTACAAAGAGTGCGATGTGTGGCTTAGGCTACCATCACAAACTACAAAGCGGTGACCGACCGATTTACAGCCTGCCTCAGGTGCCCGCTTGAATTTAGGCATCGCCCAACGATTCGGGAAATGTTGAGCCAGCTGTAAGGCCTCGGCGATGTTCAGGCAGTGCCCTGTCAAGCTCCCGTCAGTCGCTGGTCGATTTTAGGCCAAAACTAATGTTGTGGTCACAAATACAAAAAATTGGCCTGCTCGGCGGCCGGGCGGCAGAGTTTTTAGCCAGTTTCACCGGCACCGAGCGGCAGCCGCCCAAGCACCACTGGTAGGGCATCGGTCAGTCGCCGTTTAAGTGTTAGCGCGCAGGTAAATTCTTCCGGAGCCTGCTCGATTTCAGCTCGCCGCCCAAAACACGCCGGTGCCCGGAACGGGCGCCTCCAGGGCAACGACATGAATACGAGCGGTCGTTCGTCAAACGATTCAGGTCAAAAATCGAAGCCGCTAAATCAATGGGAGCGAGCGGTCACCACCGATCGCCACCCTGTTGTCGAACGGTTGCCGCTGGGAGATCGGTCGCGGTCACTGAGCGCGCTACTGTGAATTTCAAAATTGGGTCGACATCCGGATGGTGCCTGCTTGGCGCATGCGATGAATATTGCGAAGGCACTCCTCAGTGCGCTCCACAGAGACAACACCTAGATTTTTGTACGAAATTTTCAAAAAGTCACATGCATTCTTTTTTTACAGTTTTTTGAATAAAACTGCAAAAGCACAAGAAAACGAAGGAAGCGGGGGAAAAAGGCCGCTATAATATGGCCAGTGGGGAAGCCACATAAATAAACCAGTTGCTGTGAAAAAAAAATTCTCGAGGAGCCCAGCGGTCGCGCGCCAGTACGGCTTTTATACATGCAGGGCCCTGCCGATCACCGGCGGGCCACCGGCCGATTTCTTAAAAATCTCCCGGTGACCGGTGGGAGACCGTCCAGGAATCGGTTAGTCATCAGTCGGTCACTGCCCAGTCGCTGTGCGGAGAGGCTACCTCGATTTTGCAAAGTTTTAACCTAAAACCGAGCGGCGACCGACATGAAATCGGCAGTGCACCGCCTGGATATCGCTGAGGCTTTACAGCCCGCTGAACTTCTCTAAAATCGTTGGGCGATGCCTAAATTCCAGCGGCACCCGAGCAGGCTATAAATCGGGCGGTCGCCGCTTTAATTTGTGGCCGTAGCATAAGCGAAATAGAGGAGCTTCTCTGCGCGGCAAACGGGCAGTGACTGACTGAAGACCCACCGACTCCCAGGACTTTCTCCCGTCGTATATCGGCCGACTTACTGAAGAAATCGCGTACTGGCGGCAGACACTCGGGCTCCGCTGGGAATTTTTCACAGGCAACCTGAACATATGTGGCTGTCTATGTCTATTTGTAATAGCCGTATCCCCTTTCCCCTTGGTTTTCTTCTATGCTATTGTCATTTTTATTCAACGAAACATAAAGGTAAAATGGCCGAAAGAAATCTGTTGTCTCTTGTGGAGCGGGCCGAGGAGCGCCTTATAGTCTGTGGCGGATAGGCTCTCGCGGGAAATCGAGCAGGCGCCGCCCGGACGCCGACTGATTTTGAACTTACCACACACTGGACGACCGCTCTCCTAACGGCAAATGAGTGGTGACCGGGCGGTGACCACTGGGCAGCCGTTGATTTAGCATTTTCGATTGTTTTACCTAAATCGTTCGACAACCGCTTGATTAGGTCGGCGGCCCAGCCGACAACCGCCTGGGCACCGATCGGATTTTGGGCGGAAATTGAAAAGTGGGCACGCGTCACCAGAATTTTAACTCCGGACTTAAACTTCTTCAACGACAGAGCGATGTCTGGGCTGCTGCCTCTCGGATCCCGGGCGAAATTGGCTAAAAGTCTCTACCGGCCACCGTGTTAGCTAATTTTAGGGTTATATGACTGTTCCCTCACTTTTTCCCTAAAATACTACCTAAGTATTAACGGTGGGTAAGTATAAAACCTAAATTATATAAATACCTTGTCCGGTGTTCTTGAAACCGATCCAGTAATTTTGTTTTCCGAAGACGTTTCTTCTTTGAGGCAAATCACCATCTGTGAGGATCAGCTGACGAATACTTGGTTTTATAATAAGACTTACCCGCGTCATTCATTTATACAAAAATTACTGCAATGGCTAGTTTAAAACAGTATAATCAGGATTTCTCAAATCTTTCTTCCACTTCGGCAAGTTAACTGTCGACTAAAAAAAATAAAGGAATGAAAGGACTCTAGTTTCCATTACACTATCTCTTATTAGGAAAATTGCATCAAACATATCACAAAAGTCATCACAATTATTGTTCTGTCCCATATTTTCGTCACTTACTTTCGCCCAGCTACTCAAAGGTCGTTGTTAATGGCACTCTCGTTTGCACCTCCGCTGCCCATTGTGATCAAACTATTATTCGATGGACAGTCGTTGGTATTAAGACGTCCACTATAGGAAATTTTAATTGAAAGGCATATTGTGATGCAGTATTCAATGGTACGGTTTAGAGCTATTTTGATTTCCTGGCATTAGGTAAAAAACATAAAGAAAACTACACTTTTGACTTACTGTGCTATTTCAAAAGCCTTTGAAATTCTGTAACCACTCTTACAGATACTCTCAGTCATTCAATCGGAGAAATTGAAAGAAAATGCTACCAAATGGCAGAACCATAAAAAGTCCAAAATATTCTTACTACTTGTGCCAAAATGATGACCACCATCTGTCAATGGATACACACACACACACACACACACACACACACACACACACACAACACACACACACACACACACACACACCACACACACACAGCCACACACACACACACACACACACACACACCCCACACACACACACACACACACACACACACACATACACACACACACACACAACACAAAGATAATGAAATGGTAATTTAACTACGCAATGAATCACGAAAAGAGTAATATCTAAGAATCGGTCTTTATTGGACTTCTTTGGTACTTTGATTCACTGCGTTTCAATTTTATTATGTGCCGACCCAATTAAAAACATTCGAGTCAGTTACACTGTTCCAGTCTTATTTTGCGATTCAGAAAGTCCGGGAGATCTGACCCAAAATATGAAACGTGTATTACTTGTGTTCATACTAGGGCAGTGCGTCAAGGGGAATGAAACCAAGTTTTCTACGTGCATTCAACGAACACAGAACAGCAAGATTTTAAAAAAAGGAAAAGTTTGAGTAATTTTGCCTAAACCATTCAGTGGCGTATAGGCCTATGATGGGGGAAGGGGGTAACTAGCCGGGGGGGGGGGACAGGCGCCCCGGACGCTACTTTCAGGGGGCATTTAAAAAAAATACAAACCCAAGGAAGATGAATCTGATGAGCATGCAACAACAAAAGAAGCTATACTGGCCCGAATACTAGTGTCAGAAGTGGGAAGGGAAGATTTTAGCGCTTGCCACGGACGCAGTTGTTTTCCTTAATACGCCACTGCAACCGTTTAAGACTAAACGTTCAAAGATATGAATTTTTGAATACACGTCGTATACACGATCGGAATTCCAGCAGTCATGTTTCTTCGTTCAAATAGTTTATAGAAATTAAATAATCTGTATAATTCTGCCTATCACAAATTGTCTAAGTTCAGCACATCTTTTCACAAGTTTTCTGCAGATCCTGATTTTTACCCCAATCTCCTTCCCTTCTCCACACCAAAAAAAAAAAATAAAAATGCAAAAATACAAAAAAAAAAAATATTTTAACAAAATCGAACTCTAGTAATGAAAATTTTCGTGTATCCCGACAATAGACGTAAATGGCAGATTTGTGTGCTAAAAGGCAATGCCATGATTTGGAGCAATTGAAAATGTTTCAAGAACCAAATGGATTGAAACACATTCTGTACAAGGTGCGACAAAAAGAAACGAAACTGTGACAGACATGCCACGCAATATCAATCGACCAACCACCCATGTCACGGTGTTACCTAGTCTGGCTTCCAGACGCAAGAACTTATCCCATTTCCTAAAGATATTACGCCTACTATCATGAGTAGACTGTCTTGAACTAAGACTAGTTTTCTGAGGTACAGTTCTTGCGACTGCCGTCGCGTGTTCGCACCCGCGAACTCGGAGGGAGAAAAAATTCGCAGGGTCTGGAATCTAAACTTTATTTTGCCCGTCCTCTCATCAACATTCTGCTATGATACTCTGCTATATATTTATTTTTGAATAGTTAACTAATAATCAACGTTAGCAAATGTGAATCGAAAACCTATCACTTCCGAGGCGATCTGGATGCACTTAGTTTCCGACTCAAAGCTGAGGAACAATAGCGTGTGCTTGAGATCGCCGAGGAAGTGATAATTTGCCCCGTTGCCTGAAATCATATCATATTTAACGATCATTTATTTGTCTATTTATTTTGTTACAGATTTTTGGTTTGATGGCGAACCAAATAATT
>JZLH01S0635840.1:23981-37739 GCA_001188425.1 Eucidaris tribuloides | reverse complement strand
CCTATGAATAAATTGCCCTCGAAAGTTTAATTACTAGAAGAGCGTGGAACGTTCACTTCGTGACCGACTCTGTATTGATTGTTTGAGATACAGATTGCACGCAAATAATTATCGTTGACTTTATTTGCTATGTTTTATTGATTCGTGATCGGCAAATAGGACACACACGCAAACGACTGCCGGTGCAATCATATATTCTACATTAATACAATGAAAACATGTAATTTTGGAATTATATCCTTGCCTTTTAAAGAGACAATGTAGAGATTTTACTATGGTCCACCCTTGAAACTGGGTATGGCTTCTATAGTTTACGTCAATCACATAAGCCATTCATTTCACTTTCAATTCTATGTTGTGGCAGACTTGATATATAACATAATAATATAATGATTACAGTCAAATGTGATCAAATGTAATAAATCGGGAAAAACACTTTCATATGAATATACTCACTCCATATGCACACAAACACACATGTAAAACATATCCTACAGTTTTTCTATCTATCTTTCTGTCTATTGTATACCGGTATATTCTCCTCAAGTCACACAGGCGTGTATCCGCCTTTGTGTGGTCTTATGTCCAATCTTTGATGTGCCTATATGTATGTATATCTATTTATCTATCTATCATTCTCTCTATCTTTCTATCTATCTGTCTATCTATCTATCTATCTATCTATCTATCTATCTATCTATCTATCTTTCTTCTTATCTTTCCATTTATCTATTATGAATACATGCAGATAGTTTCCGGAATTATGTCCAATTACAATTATGAATTTTATGACATAAGTTGTGTTGAGTATCACACAATGGCGTCTCAGACTCGATCTTTCTTATTCACATTTTCCTAACATATTGACATGTATTACCCATCTTTGTTGTAAGTAACCATGGTTACGGCCATTTTATCCTTAAACCTACTTTCACTTGTCACGATCTTTGCCTATATTCTTCCAGGGTAATTTTAATACTATATGTATTAATGACCTCAGAACTGATGTGCTTTAAAGAGCTAAAGAGCTATATTTTGCCCTATTGACATACCAAGGTCTATAAATGATAGTAACCATTTCTCATTCTTTGCTTATCACAAGCGGTGTCTGGCTTGTCGTCCTGAAACATAATTCAAACGGATCCACCGTGCTATGTTAACGACTCACTTAATAAAAAAATTTTGTCTATAATATAACACCACTTCGGAATTCATTTGAACGTTTAATGCCAAGGCACAATCAGACTGATTTCCAAGGGCGTAGGCTGGTTTAGGCATGGGGAGGTGCACATATTGGGGAGGTGGAATTAAAGTTGAGAAAATCAGGCGTTGAAAGCAGAAAGGCTGGTGCAAATTTCTTTTTGCTTGCCAGGGGCAGAACTCCTCTGCTTCAGCGAGGAGGGGGGGGGGGGTAGCGGTGCACCTCATCCTACACCCTTGTTGTTTTTGTTTGTTTTTGTTTGTTTTTCTTTCTTTCTTTCTTATATTTTATTGTTTTCTTTTCTTTTCTTTTCTTTTGCTATTAGGGTGAAACTCCTATGGCTCTGCGGGGGGGGGGGTGCACGTGCACCCAGTTCACCCCCCAACCTACGCCCTTGATTTCATTGGGGTTTTATATCAACGTTAATCATGAAAACAAGTGGTGGCCTAAATCTCGCAATTAAGAAAACAACTGTGTCAGAGTCTTTCGTTTATGATGGGACTAAAACGAATGTTTACTACTAAAACTGGAATAAAACCAAATATCACTTCGATGGTACAAAAGACCGTTATAATAAAACGAGCGAGAAATATATAATACGACGTATTATCAACAAGTTAAAAATAATTCTTTCGTTTACATTTAAAAACCCAACGAGGGCAAGAAAACCCGAGGTAAGAGTATGGAGACTTGAATGTGTGAGATGTTTTCAAGTTATTTGTTTATAACAATTACAAAGAAACATAACAGTAAATGACTTACACAGTTCACAGTTTACTTTACAATGGTTTATGGCCCAGTTACATAGAGTTAAGAGCATTAAAGAAATGACTAAAGACAAGTTGAAAATTTATTTTTCGAAAATTTCTACAGAGTTTAAAATGACAGTACTAATTAAACTTGATATAATATGATTGATTTACCTCTTAAGTCATTTATTCCTTCATTAATTGACTACTCATGTATTACTTATTAATAAAGTATATCCATTATTAAAGTGGCATTATCACTAATAAATAAATTTCGTTATCGTCTTGGGGTGTAGACGATCGTTTTCCATAACAAAATCTAAAGAAGTAATTGATCAATTATTGTCACTTTAAAGGGAAGTGAAATCATTGGGAGAAATTGATAATATAGCTCAAGAGCCAAATGAGTTGAAACATTCCAATATAATTATGTACTGGCTATAGTGCATGTCCAGATGAGGCGATTTGTGCTGAATTGGTTTACTTCAGGAGTAACAATCATTCATTTACCAATAATGAATTAAAATATGACCATGATAAAAAATGAGCCCACAGAACATCACACAACAAATTTGTCAGAGCGTATTTTGAAGCAATTGTGTGCAACAAAGACTTTAACGTTTGATTTTAAATTTTCACAACACAAACTTCAACACCTATACCTGGTTCTACTATCATTGCGACCTAAATTTCAGGACTACTTTTAATCCTGCCATTTTTTAAATAATAATAATACACAATTTTTATATAGCACATAACACATCAAGTGAAAACGTCCCTATGCGCTGAGAAGAAAATAAGAAAACAGGGAAAAGTTTTCAATGCTATAATCTGTAATCAATGTTTATTTGAAGAGTTTGTTTCCAGAAGGGGGTAGATCCATTTTTCATCGATTGTGACTTTTTTACATCAATCTATACAATTTTAGTAGCTCTATCAGATAACACAAACGAAAAGTTGAAATTCCCACCAAAAAGTGGTAAAAAATGGGCAATCAAAATGACTTTATTTCCAAAAGGGGGTAGATCCAGTTTAGTTTATTTCCAAAAGGGGTTAGATCCAACACACAAAAATAAAGAAAATTCAAATAAAATAAATAACAACTCACATATTTTTTGTAAGTGTGGTTTTACATTCGCATTGTGGGGTTCTTTGTTTGGTTAAGTTGGTTTTACTCGGAAACCTTGCAATGTGGAATTTTTTGATAAATTCATTTTTCTTAGAATGGTATTGGATCTACCCCCTTTTGGAAATAAACTGGAGTTTGTTTCCAAAAGGGCGTACATCCGTCTTTTATCAAATTTCATTCTTTATTTTGTCGAAATCCAAATAATTTTAGCAGCTTAATAAGATAACACAAATGAGAAGGTGAAATTCAAGCTAGAAGTTGTAAAAATGACAACGAAAAATGACTTTTACTTTCAAAATGGGGTACATACATTTAGTTTATTTCCAAAAGGGGGTAGATGCAAAAAAATAAAAAATAAAACCAAACATTTTTAAAAATTGAAAACTCACAGATTTTTTCTAAGTGTGGTTTTACATTCGAATTGTGAGGTACTTTTTAGTGTCAAGTTGGTTTTACGCAGAAACATTGCAATATGGGTAAATAAAAAAAAAACCACATATTTTTTTCACAGAATGGTAAAAAGTGGATCTACCCCCTTTTGGAAATAAACTCTTCATTTCTCTACCATGACATAGAAACGAGCACCATTGTTGCTAAACAGGTAGTTCTCTACTTCTGATAACATGCTCAGGATGCAATCTCCAGCGCCTTGCACAAAAGTAAAGGAGTCACAAAAATCGAAGTTTAAACACTCCGAACCACATCGAATCGGTGTAGTAATCCCTTCCATGGCCTTGATACTTCTAGATTTTGTTGCCGAGAAGTTTTCACGTTTCAGTTTGAAATAACGACTTCGCTTCCGTGTTGGTGTAGGCATATCTAACAGGGAAATCGTAAATGTAACATTATCGGAAATGGTAAAATGACTTTAATATCGAATTAGATCATGATTGTTCGTTCGATTTTATCCCAGGTAAAGGAATTGTATAACAGTTTTACAGTTTAACAAATCTAAGCACCATGATTCATCATGCTACCAGTGTCTCTGAGAAGGTCTAAAAATGAAGCCCTGAAAAAATTGCAGTTTAAAACGATCATTAAGTGCTTTAAAAAGGTGAAAAGTATTAAGAGACCATTCCAGCTCCCCCCCCCCCCCATAGACTGCTGTGTTGCAGAATTTCCTATCGGCTGAGAATAATTAATGTGCCAATTTGTATCTGCACATATTGTACTGGTGACAGCCTAATTGTCCGAACTTTGTGTTCTAGGGTGTTTATTTGTCCATTAAACACTGTCAGATATATTAGATAGCAAAGTTTGACAATTTTTTAAACGGGTCTTCCACAGTGTTATATAGCTTCTTTAAATTATCAAACTCGTAAATCGAGATTGTTTATTTATTTACTTACTTCTTGTTTTACTTATATAACTTATTAATCATTTGTTCGTTTGTTTATTTTGATAGGCACAAGTAAGGCTTGTAAATTTGGATCATGCATCACTCTAGTGTCACAACAACCCAAAATGTATGGTGGGGGCATTTATGACGATGAAAAGATAATGTCAGTTCAAAACAAATGTTGAGCTATGGGCCAGATATCTCCTCAAAAGCATTTTTTTATTTTCATTTTAGTGGCACTTCTGAGATTAAAGTCCTGATACAACTGGCGAAAAAGTCGCTTTGTTTCATGAACTCATGGGAATTACAATAAATAGAAATGCAATGTTTGTATTTTACTTGCATTGCACTACCCCAATATCCTTCTTATTTGTACGTCGCGGCATCATTCTATTCACTTCGAAGATGAATAATTCCAGTTATCATCATTGTGAAATAAATGCATGGAGCTTACTTTGTTATCATGAATAAATTTAATGTTACATTGTTCCAGTTATAGTATATACAATATTATGCTTGTTGTCAGACAATAAAAAGCACGGCCTCTACCTGATTCATCAATGATACTCAGATCAAGTGAAAACCCCTGGTTGGTAATAGAATAGTCTGTTGTGAATCGCATCCACATGAAACGGCCGGGTGAAATGATGTCGGCTGGGAGATGATACCCCGTAAGTCGAGCAATCAGTGAAGAACCATCCCAATAATTGTGTCCGGATCCGATTCTAAGATAGTCGTAACTAAACAACAACAAAAAATGTATACTAAAAAAAAATGTATTGTGCTCAATATCAGCTTCAAGATTTATTTCCACATAGTCCCAAGAAACTGACGACCCTTTATCAGGTCGTTTAATGTTGCACAATATGAAGACATTATTTTTGAAAAGTAGAAATAAATTAAGATAATTAATTAAAAGTGAATACTGCAAAATCAGGGCCAGCAATGAAAAATCAACTTGTTTATAAAATTGCCAACATATAATTATTATTTATTACATTTGATGTGAGCTATTCCCATATTATAACGAAATGTACAATTTCCTTTCACCGGGAAACCAAAGCTTTTCCATCATAAACGAGTACTGCAGTTTATTCCTGTGTTTCATTCCTCTTTTAATGTCATGTATAGTATCATATCTGTTATCGTTCTGGTAACGTTAAAGGCTGGGCGTCTCTTTGCATGCCTACAAATTAACATTATGTAAATACACTGGTAAATAGAAGAAAATACCATATAAGAACATTTGGCGAAGTATAGGAACTAGAAACCCAGTTTTAAAGGGAGAAGGCGCCAGCAACTAACAGGCATAGGTTAAGAAAAAATGACATTGTGAGTATTGTGAGAATTATGGTACATGATGATAAAGACACCCTAAATAATAATGGTACTGTGTGATACTCACCCTCAGCAAGGCCCTTTATATTAGTTAATTTATGTTTATTTTACGTCTTTGCAAGTTTTACCCCGGAACAAAACTTGCAGAAACAGCTATAGGGGGAGGAGCTTATCGATTCAAACAGTGCATACATTAGCACGGTGCGACCAACACACGTCGGGTGGCATGCATCGGTCACGCATGGTCAGCTGCAGACCTGTGCACGGGCGATCTGATTGGTTGGCAAGAACTCAATTTTTTTCTTAACTTATGCCTGTTAGTTGCTGGCTCCTTCTCCCTTTAATGAAAATATAGTGAAGTATAGTGTCTCCTACACACAAATTCCTACCGCAGAATATTGATAATGCACGGTACAATTTTACCTCTACTACTACTACTACTACGATTATTATTATTATTATTATTATCATTATTATTATTATTATTATTATTATTATTATTATTATTTTATTATCCAATAATATAGAAATACAGTAAAGGCCATTGGTTTCTTTGCGCATTAAATCAATTTTAGGTAATTACTGATCTTCAATTTCACAGAGATTTCCTTCTAATAGCTTAATGGGCACGAGTAATGTTGTATTGTGCTGATGGAGGGGTACAAATGAGATTCGTTGCCTTTAAACTCATATTCTGACTCATATAAGAAAACTTACTGATATTCCATGTCAAAAGTTAGAAAGTGTACTCGTATTCGCGTGTTAGGTGGAGCTGTGACAGTCCATCTAAAATCCAGATGGTGTGTATAATTCAATGGGTAGTATAATGAGTGCACGTTTTCGATTTGGTCAGGCATCAATTCTATGTCGGTACCTGTGTGAAAAGGGCAAGAATATGACATCACTCCTTGAGATTATGTTGGAAAACACAATTTGTTAAAAACCCATCATTTTAAATATAGATTAATTGCCAGATTTGTTTTACGAGACTAGATCGGAACAATTGAGAATTTTGGTTTTAAATACACTGAAATACTTAAAATATAGGTCATTTTACAGATTCCATTCGAAAATTACTTTTAACACAACTTATTTTCCTTCAAATCGAAACTTACAATTTATTGACGACCTTAACACAAAAGTACACACGTACACACACACACACACACACACACACACACACACACACACACACACACACACACACACACACACACACACACACACACACACACACACACACACACACACACACACACACACACACACACACACACACACACACACACACACACACACACATACACACACACACACACACACACACACAAAACAAATCCTTCGTATTTCCGAGTAGAGGTAATAACATTCTAATCCTGTGACTGGCTACGGAAAGAAAAAAATACCGGTCAATAATACTTTGATAAAAAAACTATACGTACTGTACTGTACTATACATACTTTATATTGTGGTCAAATACTCACAGTTACATTCCCCTAGACTTTTCTCGAAGGATATAGTTAATATCAGCAAAATGAGAGACAGCATGGCTCCACAAGAAAGGTGACAACTGTAACATAAACACAGGTAATGCCGTGTTTACACTATGTTCCCGGCGGCCACGGCAACCACGTTTCAGGCCACCGTGGACAAAACGGGATGGACGTGAGACCACGCAGAAAGACCCACTACGGATCACCTCCAAGTACTGTTACGGCCTATAACGTACTGTCGAGTTTTATTGCGTTCCCCTCTTTTCCTAAGGCCTACTAGGTTTCTCATCCTCACCATTAACTACCGTGGCAAATTTTTTGACAGTTAAAAAATCTGGTCCGGAATCCACGGCAAAACGGACTGTCACGTTTGCCCAGCCCGTCCTCCCGCTTGGTCTCACGTCCATCCCGTTTTGTCTAGGGTGGCCTGAAACGTGGTTGCCGTGGCCGCCGGGAACATAGTGTAAACGAGGCTTTATGAAATGTGCCATGATTGCGCAAAACATATATCGTTCAAATTCAAATTAAAGCGCAAGTTGAGTTTTGGCGATTTCTCTTTTATTTGAAAGGTTTATGCCCAAAGGTCATATCATATCGCACCAATAACTGAATGTCTTTAGTTTTTTTATTGATTAATGAAAACTCTCGGGGGGGGGGTACCCCGAGATTTTCGACTATAAATTTACATATAACTATAATATGATTTATATTACATTTACATTACAGAAAGATCAGAGTCTGATCTTTCTGATGACTTATAATTCAAATAAACTTCACGCCTTTTTAACCCTTTGGATGCTATAATGTAAAATGTAATCGAAAATCTCGGGGGTCCCTCCGAGATATTTCATTAAGTAATTAAAAAAAAAACTAAAGACATTCAGAATCTGTTGTTGGTGTGATATGACCTCTGGGCATAAACCTTTCAAATAAAAAAAAAAATCGCTAAAACTAAACTTGTGCTTTAAAACACGACCTATCTTTAAAATGTGCGTGGAATATGGTTTTATTCTAAAATACACCAGTATTTTTGGATATCCCGTATAGTATTTGTTCTGTATTCTATTTGTAAGAAATTGTAATTCAGTAATGTTAAACTGTACATTCATTGGTTTCACTATGTAGGCCTATTAAGCCGTACTTCGATTATGCAATATTACTTGAATACATTACATGCATGAATATATTCAAACAAATGCTGTTGTAACGTTCACACGTTCCTATCGAATTCAAATTCTAAATGATTTCATATTTTTTACATATTTATTTTCACGGGGAATGCGTGCACTTTCTTTTTCCTTAGTAATGATAATAACATAACATTTTATATAAAAATGTCTTACCTGATTTGTGACGAATAGGCCTAATGATGACAGAGACAAGAATCAAACGATGACGTGAATTCTAAACTTGATGTCGCAGTCAGTCAATCAATCAATCAATCAGTGAATCAATTACTTCTTTGTTTTATGAAGCTGCTGGTCAAATTTCAATGGCTAACTACAATCACAATCATGGTGAAATTTACAATCATTAAGTTCAATTTTAACCTAATGTGACTTACAGCAATATCAATACCGTAAATTGTGATAATTCTATGAAATATTTACATGATTATGTATACGATGTTCGCATCAAACACTATTCGGCCAAACACACAGTATCGCTCCAATTTGCTATCACTGCTTGTCGATGTATACATGTATAATAATAATAATAATAATATTCTTTATTTACCCAGGGTAGCCACTTCAGTCAAATACAGACTGTTCTTCCAGCGGGCCCTGCATAACATAAATGCTATTATTACCCTTCTCTGTTCTAAAATGCCGAGCGCCTGGCTAGAAAGCAGAAGGTACCATTTTTAAAAGGTCTTTGGTATGACCCGACCGGGGCTCGAACCCGCGACCTTCCGATTGTGAGGCGGACGCTCTAACCACTCGGCCATCACATATAGACTCCTTTTAAAATGAATGCACACTGCAGACCAGCACTCACGCGTGGCAACCGCTCAAAAACGCATCTCAAAGAAATCATTTAACGGCATATCAAAATGATTAGACGTCATGTATATAACTATTATTGCGACCTTTCTCAGGAATGTAATTACATGTTGATATGTTCTCGATTAAGGTTATGTCGTGTTTATAATGCCTGCAGAAGACAATGCCAATTGTATATTGGATCGTGCAAGACACAAAAGCCTGTCAGAACAGAGATGCGATCACAAATATTAGTTGATCGCTTTTGGTAATCGATAAATATACGAATATTCTTCATATGACAAACCCATGCCTTCTTTGTGATAAACGAATACATAAATTCGGATTGGTTGTCATGGTATCATGTATTTGATGCTTTATTGATCGATGTAAATACGACTGCTAAGTTTGATTCGAAACATATTATGTGGTGATTGTTATTAATTTTAATGATACTTTCGCGGAAATATGTATGAAAAATGTATGCAGCCTGTGTTGCCTTTTATTAGGGACTTTCAACAAACCCATTAATGTGTGTGCTTTGTATGCCAAAGATGTCATCATTATTATTCAAGAGGACCATGTTACAGCTTAAGAGTCGGGTAGAAGGAGCTTGCCCAGGTAGTTCACTTCAACATTACGCCCTCTTTGTTCTCTTTTACGACAGAACATGCGCGTACGAGGATGTACATAAAGGTAACAGAATACTCGTAGGCAATAATGTTAAAAACATTAACTATAAAAAAATGTATTAATATATTTCAAATTGATTGGATAAGAATGGAATCAACATTTTGTAATAGAACAAAAATTCTCAGTTGAATTATCTCCACATCTACACGTCCTTTATAGGCAAACACGTGCACATGAATTAAATATGTCTTGCAATATCCTCGATTCATAAAAAGATGCATTCATGATGTAACATTATCTTGCCTTAAAGACACTATAACAGTGTGGAAGCCCCATTTAAAAAATTGTCAAACTATGCTATCTGACATATCTGACAGTGTTTGGATGGACAAATAAACACCCTAGAACACAAAAGCTTGGACAGTTATGCTATCACTAGTAAAATATGTGCAGATAAAAATCAGAAATGAATAGAATATCAGCTGATAGAAAATTCTGCCACACAGCAGTCTATGGGGGGAAACTGGAATGGTCGGTCAATGATTTTCACTGTTTAAATGCACTTACTGATCGTTTTGAACTACAATTTTTGTCAGGGCTTCATTTTTAGACCTTATCAAAGACACTGGTAGCATGTGGAATCATGTAACTTAGATTTTTTTAAACTGGAAACAGGGCTATACAATGCCTTTAACAAAAACTTTCAATGTATTAGTTTTACCACGTTTCGACAAATTTTGCTCGCTGGCGAGGAAATTGAGCAGGGAAAATTTCCCGTAATTTTTGTGCAGGATTTTTTTTTTCGACGGATTTCGCCCTCCCCCCTAAAATTTTACCCTGGTATAGCCCCTACTAGCTCGTCCTGTAAAATATCTATCGAATTCATCCGATATCAACTGAGTTCGTCGACCACGACATACGAAGCCCGAAACTTTCGGTCTAGACAATAAGTATTTCAGCGAGTAAGGTTCACCTTTGAGAAACCTAACGTAATAATAAAATGTAACGTATCCATACCTAAAATTATACGTGAAATAGGCTTTGCATGAGCGTATTCGCATACGTGAAAACAAAATCAACCACTAAAAGTATGATGTAAATATAATAATTTTAGGTGAAATGAATTCATTATTTAAACTACAATGAAATGCAGAACATTATAACTGAAAACTATAATACAGTACATATTTACACAATCATCATCATCATCATCATCATCATCATCATCATCATCATCATCATCATCATCATCATCATCATCATACATGGGATTTTTATAGCGCCATTATCCATTTTAGTTAAATGCTCAATGAACAGGATTAAAAAAAACCCAAACGTCTCAAGAGAAATTATATAAAAAAAATCAACAAGTTAAGAATATAGGCAAGGTTATACTGCGTATTATACATCATAGCAACTTTACTACATAATCATTATTTACTGCATAATTATAGCAAAAAGCAGGAAGGCTGGGCTTAAAATGAATATCACAAAAAAGTAATGATCAGCAGCAGATTCAAAGACTACACAATCACAGTTGGAGGGGAAGACCATAGAAAAGGTGGACAGCAACATATACTCGGGCAAACAGATTTCTATAGAAAATGAAACAGCAGGAGAAGTGTATAGAAGGATCCAGTAGTCTTTGACAAAATTTGGCAAGCTCAACTTCATCTTTCGCAATGAGGAGCTCCCTCTTACTCTCAAGAAACAGACTTTCAACCAGTGCATCATACCTATGCTCTCTCATGGAGCAGAAACATGGACCACAACTAAGAGGCTGGAGAGAAAGCTTAGAGTAACCGAAAGGGCTATGGCAAGAGGTATGATTGGAAGTTAAATGGACACACAAATTAACTGACTGGACCCCCAGAGCTAATACCAGAAAAAGAGGCAAACAAAGTAGGAGGTGGATGGATAACATCAGAGAATATGGCAGCGTGACATGGAAACGAATGACACAGGACAGATCGAAATGGAAAATTGATGAGGAGGCCTTCCTTCAGCAGTGGAGAGAAATAGGCTAGATAGATAGATTGATAGATAGATAGATAGATAGATAGATAGATAGATAGATAGATAGATAGATAGATATACCTTAAAAACTGTTTGTATTATTCCCAAAAGAAAAGACAACAAGTAACGTTTTGTTGTCCTACGAATTATTAGGACATGCAGACTCCACAGCTACTCTAAGAGCAATTTTATTTTTTAATTACGCTATGTTTTATTCTTGATTGAGCTACACTCCAACTCCATTAAGTTTGTAATTAATATTTATTTATCGGGGATGGCCATGGATACGGTGAAGTTTTGTGTTTTTCCAGGACAAATTTGTTTGTTTGTTTGCTTCCTTCCTCCATAAAAAACCGGGATAAAAACACAATGAATAATAAATATTCAAAGGACTTGAAAAAAGTAGCCCGTTGAAGCGATAAGGAAGCTTTTCAATCCACAACTCATCAATAAATTAAAATATAAGTACGCGGCGAATAGTTCATTTCAACTAGAATTACAGAATAATGTCCGAAAATGCAATGCAATACAACACGCACGTAAACAAACTGCAGATAAAGTAAATTACACGAAACAACAACAATCAAATATGAAAAAAAAAATCTGAAATGAATTAACCACACAAGAAAATTCCAGGTACGTAAGTTGAATTCTCGCGTTTTGATTCCTGTTCTTGATACCCAAGGCGGGCTGGCATATTGTGCCCCCCCCCCCGCCCTCTCTCTAAAATCTTTATTTTTTATTTTTTGCCGATCACTCTCAAACTTACCACGCATGCAAAACAACTCAAACCCAATAAAATGCAATAATTGCAGGTTTATAGTTTAGATTCAGGAACAGTTATGCACCGGGGAGGATGTGGGGGTTGCATCCCCTCCCACTTTCAAGAAACTTCTGAAATTTAAGTCTTAAATCCGACATTGCGTGCATCTTGGTTCTGAGAAAACATGAGCTTTTGTTTTGTAATTGAGAAGTAAAGTAGATATTTAGTAGCTTTAAGAGTATTTTTCATTGGCCTAGTTATGCACGAATATTTCTTTAAATGTCTCCAAGTTTGTCCCCATTGAACGGCCATTGCCGGTTTGCAATCACTAGAGATATAACCACAGGTATAAAGATTCTTATTTCTTTATTCTATATATTGTTAAAATCAATTTTCTCTTTGATTCTTTTCTTGCCATTCAACGGGAGGCCCCCCCCCCCCTTTGCTATGCCACTGAATTTGTCCAATACGGGAGAGCGATTATTTCGCTAGTTGTCCGTGTTATTAAATATTTCATGAATTCGGTTCTCAGTGGGAGATGTTAGCAAACAATTTTGATTAAGAGTCAATAATAACTATTTACAAGAAAATATCAAACCTTCCAATTACAGCCATTCTTGCAGACCATACCTTCTAAACAGCAACGAACAAAATCTCTCCCTGAGAATATATTGTCCAATTTCCTTCAGTGTTTCGAAATCTACATCAATGTTAAGTGCTATATCAAGTCTTGAACAAAGTTTTAGCGCCAGTTTAGTGGATGTCGTTTGTAAAAAGGAACGAAGCTTTAAGAAATCGAGTGAAGTTTAGGAAGCTGTAGGGCCGTGACTTAACACACCATTGATTTCATCTAAGTGGATATTTCTTACGCGTACTCTACTATACTGTACTAACAATGGCAGAAATGACTAGTTTCTTCTTTATGGTGATTGCGTTGATATTTCGTGGAAACGTGCTAGCAACAGGTACATGTAAGTTTATTTTCAATGCTTTCTTTGAATGTGTGTTAAAAGAGTGGACGTTTTGTCAATAGTGATACCACACATTTAATCTCAATCAGTCTCAATCTAATTCATAGCATCAAAAGTATTTGATAAATTGTATTTCGGCATGA
>JZLH01S0635840.1:0-12766 GCA_001188425.1 Eucidaris tribuloides | reverse complement strand
CGCGCGCGCGCGACGCACACACACACACACACACACACACACACACACACACACACACACACACACACACACACACACACACACACACACACACGACGATTAATTCATCATTCTCTTTCCGGTGAAATTGATTTATTTTACAAGTATATGTGCAAGGGTATTTCTGTTCCAATACTAGATTTCATCTTTATGCCCATCGCGTTTAATATAATTGTATGAATATGTTTGTAAGCATGTATTGTTTATTGTGAATTGTGACAAATACCGATTGTTATAAGACTCTGATTTTGTGCATGGGAAATTAAATTGAATTAAATCAAATAGTTTTTTTTAAGAAGTACATCGCTTAAACTTTTAGTTTCAAAAATCAGAACATATACAAAATCGTAATTTAGATATTTTGCCATAAAAACTCTTATTAAACAAACATAAAAATCACACAAAAAGAAATATCTAAAATGCGTAAATATATTAAATATGTATATATGTTATTTGACATGTTTGTGTCGAAGAATGTCGATAGCTGCCCTTCGTTTGTTCCGCTATTAAATGCATGCTATTCGTACGTGGATGTTTCGGTGCATGCCTAGAATCCATCGATTTGTACGTACTAATATCGTGTATCGTTGCTATTACGATATCACAACATTGCGCCTAGTGTTTATTGGCGGGAAAGTCATGGCCATAAACATCAAACAACCTTTGTCTGTCTGTCTCCATATATCCAATTATTGATTTTCACACACAGAATGACGAAAACAAGTCTTATATAAATTTGGTTGTTTTCGCAGCCAGCAAGTTCATAACATAGAGTTCAATAAATGACCTATTATGATGTTGGTTGGTATCACAACCGGTGGCAGGCAACAGAACAGAAATGTTTTTTTAGATGAACTTATTAACTCTCAGGGTATTTATTAAACTCAATTTTATGATGTCATTGAAATGACGTAGCAATATTTTTGTCTGCGATTTTGTGGTGATGTGCCGACACTATTATCAAATGCAATCAGCTTGCCAACGAGAGGTGTTTGTGAAATTTCTGACGTTATTGTGCCAAGAAAGCTGAGCACACATGGATGAAGGGAGCTCAATTTGAAGTCTTATTTCGTGGTTGTAAGAATATTGCGTCCTTAAAAATAATCGGAAGCGCTGGGATCTGAAAATCGACTATGATGCGTCGAGTGATTTTCAATATGGTAAGTCAAAATATTATAATTTTTATCTCTAATTCCATAGAGTGATCTCATTTAAATTTTTCGTTATTTAGAATGATTACACAATCGTAGCTATACTATATACGATTTTTTTCTTTGAAAGGTATAATTATGAACAGTGAAGTTCGGGATTTAATTGGCATTTCTTGTCAGATACATACCTGAGAGTTTTGTAGTGGGTTGCAACTGCTTA
Source organism: Eucidaris tribuloides (assembly GCA_001188425.1). Classification (NCBI taxonomy): domain Eukaryota; kingdom Metazoa; phylum Echinodermata; class Echinoidea; order Cidaroida; family Cidaridae; genus Eucidaris; species Eucidaris tribuloides. Next base: position 11,356 of record JZLH01S0635840.1, on the reverse strand, counting down.
ATACAGGTTGTACGGAACGATAGAGCTGTAAGACCCCTTGCAGTAACTCGCAGTTTATCTCCCCTCAGGAGACCCCTCGGGTATGTGATATTTTATGCCAAAAACCACGGGACGGTACATTTTCTCAGAATATGTTACCTTTTGGTCATCATTATTTTGTCACCTTGATTTCATGTGAAATTATTTTAAATGTTGTGAATCTGAACATAAATATTTCACGCAGTAATACTCTGGGTTATCTAGTCACAGACCATTCCTTTTCACTTATATGACCTTTTCAACTCATGCACCTTCTTGGTTGGATTTGACTGAACTCTACAAACGCAAAATCGCTTATATTAATTATATCTTAATTCTCTTTGTCATAAATTTCTGTTGTGAGTACATCAGTGCGTGATCCATACTATTTACGCACTTAAACTATCTTTAAAAAAAAAGTATCTACGCCGATTTTACTAAGAAAATTGATTTTCAGAATATTGGATATCTACATCTTGCAAATTGTTCAATAATTTGTTTTATTTCAATGAAAAAAAAATGATAACCTAAAAAGTATTTTACTGTTCGTATTATGCAAATAAATTTCCGATCCTTTTATGTCGGAGGTGTAGATTTGAACATAGTCGGGTACGTATTCACAAAGAATGTACAACTTTGACACCATATTTAAATGGAAAATCGCTTGGTATTTATTATCTGTTAAAGTATAAAATTTCGCTTGAAAATTCGGCTACATCCTCCCAAACACGCGCTATAAGTGAAAGTAAAGCATTTTCAACCTTAAATTTGTGGTTGAAAAAAACAAACTGACTTCCTCACAAAAATAAACTGTCACTTACACGCCACGCCTACATGTAAGTTTAACATCACTCATTAAAGGCAGAGGATCTCATTTGCAAACATCCCCACAGACCAGGAAAAGATAACCCATGCCCATAGGCTATTGATGAAAGGCATGTATGTGAAATTTAGGGGTCAGTTATTTCCTAGAATTTGAAAAATGCGAAAGAAAAACAATAGCCGTTTAGTGTACGTTCTATGGTAGGAATTTTTTTTCGCGAGAAAAAAATCAAATCAGAGTCTGACGGTAACTATAATTCCACTAAAACTGAGTTTCTAGCTCCTTTATTTTGTTAAAGGTTCCCAGATGGCATTTTCTTCCAAATGCAATTGTATTTACACAATGTTAATTTTTGCATGCAAAAGAGATCCACTGCCTTTAAACCTTCCTCCTTATCGTTCTTTAACATAACATATTAACAGAATATTCGCACAATGTGTTATCAGACACATGAGTCTCGATCTGAACGATTTCTTTTTTACTCTTTATGTTATCACAAAATAGTACGAGTTGCGTCGTGGGATGACGTTGGGTGCCCTCGTGGTCTGTGTTCTATTATCGTCCGGTATTGGTCAAGATGTATGCGATTGTAAGTATTATGAGTAATCAGTTATTGTATGTTTCATTTTCATTTGGACACGGTAAAACATTTGGTGGTGCCTGGTATTGTATCTTTTATATCATTTTGAATGCCCTGCTGGTATAAGGGCATTAGCATTATGCTCTAAATAGAACACATGTCTCTAACTTGAAAACTATTGGATTATTTTATGTGAATTACGCTATCCATTGTACACCCTTTTGTGAATTTGTTTAGCACAAATTTATAAATCAACCATTTTTTTTTCAAGTTAAACACAATTTAATATCAACGCCCTTCTGGTTCAAGCATTTTGCCAATGCCCTTTTAGGAGCCAGGCAACGATATATTGTACATAATCAGCTTCCCAATTTTTACAGTTACTAAAGCATTTCATGTATGCATTGAGTCATGTGGAACACAAAAATTGTTGTTCAATACACCCATTTCTCGGAATTATATGAAATTACGGAGAAATGGCTTGTTTTGTAGAGAATAATTCCATATGCACTATGATCATTAAAAAAAATGTTACCCGAAATAGAAATGATAAAATTTACCATTTTAAAATGTTTTCAATGTCAATTCAATTATCTCGAAATTAAACTTTCCATTTTTAAGCCAGGAATTAATAATTAACTGAAAAAACCCATGTCGGAAGTGTATATCAGCTTTATAATTAAAATTTGGGGTGCGAATATCTCAAAACTTGATGGGACGAGACGAAGGAAATATCAAGTAGGTGTCACTACCAAAATTATTCGGGTTTTTTTTTAACAAACGCAAGAAAATCGGAATACCACAGGAGTTATTTAAAATAATTTTTCACCTGACAAGTAAAAGAATAATAATCGTGTCTTTGGCGTTTTGGCTAATGCAATAATAACAATATTAACGACGAGAAATGCTGACACAATTAAAAGAACGGATCATTATTTTAGCGAGTCATTTGTGTTTGTTTGTTGTTGTTTTTTTAATGTATTTATTTATTTATTTATTTATTTATTTATTATTATTATTATTTTTTTTTTATTTATTTTTTTATTTTATTTTTATTTATTTATTTATTATTATTATTATTATTGTTATTATTATTATTATTATTATTATTATTATTATTATTATTATTATTATTATTATTTATTTATTATATTATTTATATATTTATTTTATATTTTTTTATTTTTTAATATATTTTTTTTTTTATTTATTTTTTTTTTTTTTTTTGAGGCGCGGGGGGGGGTTGTAGCGTCCTATTTACATCCAGTACAATATTTGATGCTCAATTTCATGGCCCTGTAAGGCAGCTGGCCAGTAAGTACGAGCGGGGCGCTCGGGGGCCCACGGGGCAGCACCCCCCCCCCCCCCCCCCCCCCCATCGGCCGGCCAAAAAAAACGCAAGCCAAAAACGCGAATAGGCAGAAAAAAGAAAAAGAAAACTGGGATGAGCCGAGTTAGAAAGAGATCTTAAATCACATTTTGAAATAAACTTATCAGAGTAGATCTAAGTCCTGTTGTTAATTAAAACTGTTGTTTTTATTTACATTTTTTTTTATTAAAAACTGCTTAAACTTCGCTCGTAAACGTTTCTGTAAAACACTAGTAGGCCGTTTCATGAGTCTGAATAGTGTGTTTTGAATCTTTGACGAGTTTATTTCTAACATTGATAGGATTGCTTTGTTATTTAATTGTTTGTTTTGGAATACAGATATTTCTTTTGTGGCATATTTTTAAAAGCAATTATGCTTGTTGTTTATCCAACTTTCTCCACCCGTACCAGTGTTCAGATTGTTAAAAGGACTAAACATGATCTGTCTGTGGTTAGGTAAATTTAGGGTTCTTTTTCTACTTTCTATTTTAACTGCAAAAAAAGCCATTACAAGTTACTATTGATTTACACAAAACGAGAATGCATGAAGGAATGAGTTTACGACCGAAAGTCTTATTCTTCTTCTCGTCTGAAGGAATTATCTTCGCTTTCAAAACCGCTCGCTCGCAAGACTACTGCAGTAACTTACTATGAACCAACGATAGCTGAGCAAATGAAGAGCTTGCAATCAAAAGGCGCGAAATACACTTTTCATGAAAACTGAGTTATTAGCACCAGTACATTGGCTAACCACTTGTCTAGTTATAAAATAAAATGTGGCACTAAATTGCACAGACAAATACAAAACATTGCGTGTTTTATTTTCATTTCCCCATAGACACGTGTACAAACTCCGGCAAAACAATGCCCTTTTTTTCAAATTTATCAAAGTGAATTTAGCGCCTTTTGATTGCAAGCTCTTCAAATATTGCAAATACACTTATCAAAATCAAACAGTTTGCGAAGAAATTTCTCCTCCAAAATTAATCATCCATGGGGCACACCTTTCGCGTGTGCACCATTCTGCATTCCTACAAAAATTAAATTCAGTTTCACCACTATTAAAGTGCCCTTATGAAGCATAAATTTTAAATCGGAAAGAGGCATACAAATTTGACCTGAATAACAAGCTCGAGGCCAGGGGGAGGGACGGAGCGTCGGATGCGTACGTCCGCCCCCTCCAAAAATCTGAAAAGAACATAAATTCTTTTAATAATTATAGTTTTTTGACAACAGTTGAATGTTCATTTCACGAAACAGTATAGTGTTAACAGGGGGTCAAAAAACTTAAAAATATACTTACAAAATCGCTATAACACATGAGCTCCAGGGGTTTCCGCCCCTGACCCCCAATTGATTATCACCATGTTATCACCTGCGCTCGCTCGCGGAATTGCTGTTTAACTAATGACAAACATAGTGCAAAAACTTATTTCTAAAAAATTACATCAAAAAATAATTTTTCTAACAACATTACCGAAACTTGTTACACTTCAACACAAAAATTGCCAATCAAACCCTAATATTTCAATACATCTATATTGTAGGCAGTGATTTTTTCCACCATCTGAAAATACAATTTCGGGTGAGCGACTTGGTGCCCCCTCAATGAGTTGACCCACGGTATACGCCACTGGCTGTAAGTTTTACTTTCCTTTGAAGGTTGAACGTCGAGCTAATGTTCAATCCTGACAATAGCAGTACGAACTTGGATTTAGGCAGTTTCGGGCAAAAATTAAGCTCTAACTCTAAACTTGTATCTGTTGGAAAAAATGATGCCCCACGAAACATTATTACACGTGCCGTATACGTCCAAATAAAGTACCGAAACTTGTTTTCCAGATATGCACTGACGTACATTATAAATCAATATACAAAACAGGTCGCGTGAAAAATGAAATGGATTGTAAGTTACATTTACGTTTTCCCGAAAGGAGTCAATTGATTATGTTATTGATCAAGAATTCATCAGTACACTTCATCCAGAATGTAGGCCTTCTCTGCGTGATTAAACACACACATGTCCTTTAATTAAAATGGCTTTGTTTATGTCGGCAGTGCTATAAATGTAAAATGAGCAACTAAAAATAGGCAGACCTGATTATAAATGCTTGGGACAGCCCAGCGGGATAAGACCGTTACGTTGAAATTGCCGCTAGGCTTGGGGAAAAAAATAAAAATAAAAATGGGCGGACCTAAATGTGCTATGAAACGATTCATTTTCTTTGGTTTGGGAGAGCGCTTCACCAATAAAATTGATTTCCTTGTAAGAAATCAAAAGAATGACAAGCTGTTAGGGAAATTAAATCATCAATGAACGATTCAGTCATTTTGGCGAATATTTTTTTTTTTCTAACAAGACAGGGATTAATTCGTTAATGTAGTTTCGATTACCAATGATTACACTTCTTCTTCTTTTTTCAAAATATTTTCCGTTTTACACGGATTTTTGCATGACAAAAAAAAATATGTGTAGCAAAAAGTAACTATTCAATTTTCAAACGACATGAATTAAATCCAAGATAACAGGTGTAAATTATATGCTGGATCCAAACTTGAAATATAGGAGAAACAAACATATTGACGTACGAATCTGTTAATCGGTTCAATGTAATTGTTTAACCACAAATAGTGAGGAAGATGCATGTTATCATTTTGAGCCCAATTAAATCAAATGTTCATCTTTCCTCAAGAAAATATAATCTTGCTTTTATCAAGCACGCTAATCCATATTAATCCATTATTCTTGCGTGAGTGCGAACAAATAGCAATATTTTTTTGATATTATTATTCTTTTATTTATTGTATTCTTTTGTAACATTATCTCGGTCATATAGGAGTAACGAGGGGTGCTTGGGGTCGTTAACCCCCCCCCCCCCCGTTCGGAAAAATACCCTCCCCCAAATACGCCCTTTAGAAAAGGAAACGTGGATAAGTAAAATGAGAACAGCGTTCTAGTGGACTAATTTAGATTAACTTTATTTCATTTTGCATCGTTTCCACCATGCATAAACCAGTCTTCTTTTGGACTTGATGATCTTTCTGTTTTGGCCTGTTACATCAATTTTTACCACAAAACAGTTTCCCTTCAGGCTTTATGAACATTCCCTTTAAACAAAAACCTTGGTATGGCTTTGACCTTGGTACATTTGTGCAAGGTCGTTAAATTTTGAATCTATCGTAACCTCCCCCCCCCCAAAAAAAAACCAACACACACACACAAATAAGTGACCCATCACCACAATACCATCCACCACCCCCGGCAATCTCTATCAATAATACAGAGTTAGAACTGGTCTCTTCCCTACGCCTCCTTGGAATAACATCCAGTCAAACCTCAAATGGGACTTCCAAGTTCAAAACATGATTTCACGTGCCTCACGAAGACTGTTCATCTTGTGCCGCCTCAAACGGAATGGAGTTGCTGTCACCGATCTAGTTCTTATTTACACAATGTACATCCGCCCACTGTTCGAATTTGCTGCACCTGTTTGGAGTTCTAGCCTCACCATTGAACAACGTACAAACATTGAAAGAGTTCAGCGGAGAGCCCTCAATATGATTATGTTTCCTGAGCGTCTCCACTGTGAAGACCTTCTGCAAATCTTGCAGGTTGACTCACTTTCTGATCGTAGAACAGATATCGTGACTGCTTTTGCCAAATCCCTTCTACTCTCCGAACGGCATCGCAATTTACTCCCTCCAAGTCGCCGGGATCTGCTGCCTGATCGCACTCTCAGAAATGCCCATCATCTGCACATACCGAAAGCAAGAACTAACAGATACAAACAATCATCAATACCTGCAGCTTTGTGCAAATTCTGAACTCATGATCGCATACTCATACTCATACTTGTACTTTTGAAACCATATACTGTATTAATTTAACAAATATCCAACCCTTAAGTTATTGAACTCAATATCATAATACTATTCTCTTTTTAATTAATTATGTTTCTCTTATTTATTTGTTAAGTCACATTTAAGTTTTTTTTTAGCATAATGTAGTTTAAATCCATAACAAATGGAACATAAATCTTATTCTATAATTTATTCCAATGTGCGTTATCTTGCCTTAACCAACCCAAGCTTTATACGTTTTTTTTTTAAATCTGCAGTATTAAATATTTTTCTATGTTGCGCAGTTCTTAGTTAAGTATGCATCATATATCATAATACGTATAATTCTGTTAATAACTGTACGTGTATTTTAAATCTGTACTTCATGCAATCCATTTTAATTTGTTTGTATTTTTACCGGTGTTATCATTTCATTTTATTTTGTAACATGGCTGTTTTAATCTCCGGATTTTTGTCATGATTTATTTTATGTATAATAAACCGATCTATCTTATCTATCTATCCTATCTTACCTTGATAAAGTCGCACAGCCCAAAGGTAAGGAAAGTGGCAAATAGTGTAATTATGATAGAAAGTACTAAAGTGAAGTGTCCTAAAAAATCAACAGTTTTATGACCTTCACAGGTTGCAAAAGTTTGAATATTTATGTTTTGCATTCAAAGTATTTTTCTTTCTATGTTTATGTTTCATAAGATGTGCGACTTTATCAGGTTATCATGGTGACAGGTCACATAATAATTATTATTGAGGCCCCGTGGATATATGTAGAATGTTATCTGCTCACGACACAACATGTTCCCTGCTATCTAAGAAAAAGGTAGTTAACACCACTCAAACTCATTTTACTTTTCTCCTTCTGAAGGATTTAGACGTTAAACCCGGGGGGGGGGGGGCACTGACATTACAAGGTGTACACCATGCGCGTGTGAAAAGAACGAGTAAAAAGTGTTGTTTTTCACGGTCGGACGATGTACTCGCGTACATTGAAAAGGATAGCAAAATCGCCAAAATCAGCCAAAAGAGTATACTTTTAACAGAAGGTTTACTTTAAAAGGGTATCTTTTCAGACTTGAATATTTGTTTAGGGTATTCTGAGATCGACAGATAATTACTTGTTTAGGATCCATTTTGAAAGTCAGTACACGCACATGGTGTACACCTTCTAATGACAGTCGCCCCCCCCCCCGGGGGGGGGTTAAGTCTGAATCCTTCAGAAGGAAAAAACAACTAAAATGAGTTTAAGTCGTGTTAACTACCCTTTTCTTCTGAATAATTTAAAGTTAGTGTTTTTTTCTCATTCGCAAGCGACGATGTATAATTGGCCCCAACATTCATAAAGTAGGCCTAGCTTCAACTAGGAGAACACAGAAATTTTGCATGATTGTGAACACGACTGCTGATGGCGTCTTGGCGTAAATTTTGCAGCTATTTCTAAAAGCATACGAAAGATCCAATTTCTTTTTATTTGTCTTTTTTTTTCATTTCAGCTGATTCTGGTACCTATTCAGATGTGTACGGCACGGACTTTGTTTTTGGATTCTTTCTTGATATCACCAGTCAACCGAGCATTACCATCCAAACCAAGGCGGTGGAGGGTACCACGGCTGTCGTATCGCAACCCTTATTGGACATGGCTACAGAACTCATTATACCTGGTCTCCCAGATAAGTACCTACATGAATTCAATTACACCTTGACCATACCTACTGGCACGGGACTGTCTCTTGGAACTATACGGGTTGTCTCCCAGCAGCCGGTGAAAATCATAGCCAGAAACGCGCTTGCTTTTTCAATGGATTCATTTGCAGTTATCCCAGTCGAATCGCTGGGTTACGAATATTTCGCAGTTGTAAGAGCAAACTATCTTCTGGGTTATGTTCTCATCTCTTGCACTGGTAAACCAGCACAGATCACAGTTCATGCGAAAACAAACATGACCTATAACGGCGTTGTACACCCAGCCGGCGACGAAGTAACTATCAACTTGGAGAGTTACCAGTCGGCACTGCTTTCAGCTGATGATACGGACTTTACCGGAAGTCGTATCGTGGCGTCACAACCTGTGTCCGTCGTTTCTGGTAGCGATTGCGCTTACGTTCCAAATGCGCCGTGGTACGCGTGTGACACGTTGATAGAACAACTCTTACCCTTTAACCTCTGGGGGTATAACTATACTCTGATTCCATTTTACGGGCGATATGGAGGTTACCTTTTCCAGGTCATTGCTGGTCGGGACGATACGAGAGTAGCGATTAATGGCATTGAACTCACCTTACAAAGAGGCGAGTACTATGAAAAAGACGTCTTTGCTCAAAACACAACTGTCATAACGGCTAGTAAACCAGTCCAAGTTATGCAATATCAGACCGGTTGGAAATCAGACGGACCAAACCCAGGTATGATTGGAGATCCATCGATGAACATTGTACCATCACACGAACAATTCACCAATATGGTCAACATCTACATGACCGATATGCTTGCGTTTAATCTTTACTATTACTACATACAGGTTATTGTACCATGTGAGTTTACTTCCGGGGTGAAAGTTCAGAGACAGTCTCTCACTTCCGCTTGGGACGAGGACCCCGATCACCAAGATATCGTCGGTACAATGTGTGGAATTACGTTTAATGTAACGCAAGATTATTCTTATACTGTAACGAACAGAAATTCTTCGGCTCTGTTCGGAGTCATTATCTATGGAGTTGGACAAAGAATATCTACTACCTACGTGGGAGACCTTCGATTAGCTTGTAAGTATTAATACTTAAAACCCTTATTTCATCCTTGTGTCCTTAAAGACGTTTTCGTTTGTTTTATGACCATGATTGTTATCATCATTCTGTAGCAGAGGGAAAGCAATAACTTATTATATTAGATGGCTAATACAGTTACGAAGATGTGATTGGCCCACAGCTCGTCACATGATACGCTTTGCTAGGATCGTAAATGTTATATTTTCACAGCTATATTTCCCAACTGGTGAAATGAATATTTTTTCGAATGTCTAGCGCCCTCTTACGGTTCAGGTAGCGGTATCCTAATTATTGGCCCATAGAGATATGTGTTATTTTTTATCGACTTCGGCCCAGTTTTTCGACAAATTTGAGATTACGCCAGACCTTGTTTCTGTAATATGTTGTGTACCAATACAAATCATTTCATCTTATTTTCAATTTACACCATGTTTGCCAATAAACTTTTTCGCTACACTCCTTTGAAGTAGAACAGTCCTGATAACCTTTGCCCAGCCAAAACTCACAGCCATGAAAGCCCTGTGCAAATGAGGTCAGCAAAATTCATCCTCCAAATGCTAAAAACTGCCAAAAGTACCTCAAATCTCACTCACTAAATCTACAGACATTGTATTTAATTAAACTGACACCAAAAAGGCACAACAAGACACATGAATGGCATAATCAAGCATCAAATCAGAGTTTTAGTGGCACTTCAGCTGCGGGGACCGCTGCTTCGCGTAGTAAACAGGCCATGCATATATTAATTAGGATACCGCTACCTTCAATACGACCCATGCGTGTGTGTGTTGGCTATGGAGAAAGCTTCACCGTGCGACGTAAACCGCTGAAAATACCTTTTCCCCTTAAAAATTAAAATAACAGTCAAACTGATATTTACCTTCCATATGAAAAGAAAGAAAAAATAATTGTCTTTCAGTTTCATACAATTTTACTGACAGGCAGGAATGATTTGGTGTCATTTTTGTAACATTTGTCCATGATTTCGGCCATCGGCGTAACTTTCAGCCAACACCGTGAGACGCTTGACGTCATACGTTTTGTGCTATCGATAGTGCAATCGGTATCGTCTGCTAAACTGGGCTCGGTGTCGATTTTCTTTCCACAACACCAACACCGAACTTGATCAAAGCATAGATACTATAACAGATATCAACTGGTAGGGGGTGTAATGTAACAATCTTTGGAGCGTCAGGGAGTTATATTTTCCCTCGTGATGATATTTTCCCTCAGCGCTGTGCGCTTCGGGAAAATATAATCCCTTGGGAAAATATAATTCCCTGACGGTCCAAAGAATGTTTTATTACACCCTGTACCAGTCAATATCTGTATAATAGAATCGAGCCATTTACCTACAAACATGGAGTTTCCAATGACGTCTACAAGTTTGTGTATATAGTTCATACCACAGATACGTGAAGCTGTATCTTATAGCTATATTTCAGATAATGAAATGACAGTAACTTCATAAAACAAGATAGGATACACGCAATAGAACCATGAAAATTTCCCTCCCTCTTTTCTTTTCCTAAACTATGGCAAAGAGTTGCACTTTCACCCTTACCGTACCTCCATCCAAAGGCCACAATCCCACCGTTCTAATACCCATTGCGCCAGTTCCTAATCCCCCTTATAAAAATAAACAATCTTAAAGATTGTGTCATTCATTTGCACGTCAAAAAAACCTAAATGAATGAAATCAGCTGAAATCATATCCAATGTGAAGATTAATATAAATAAACACCTCTCATAAAGACTTGGAGTAGAATATTGAGTTTGGGTGAAAATCTGGACGGTTAAACTTCATCCTTTTTCAAATTACTCAGAAGCAATTTCAAAAAATCCGCGACGTCAAACGTGCACGTGCCGTTCCAAAATTGTCCGATCAGCCGTTAGCCGAAGGTCGTGCGGAGGTTAGCCGTTTAACCAATCAGTGTGCTCCGCTG
>JZLH01S0635829.1:289-15700 GCA_001188425.1 Eucidaris tribuloides | reverse complement strand
GAGGAGGAGGAGGAGGAGGAGGAGGAGGAGAGAGAGAGAGAGAGAGAGAGAGAAGAGAGAGAGAAGAGAGAGAAGAGAGAGAGAGAGAGAGAGAGAGAGAGAGAGAGAGAGAGAGAGAGAGAGAGAGAAGGAGGAGAAGGAGAAGGAGAAGGAGAAGGAGAAGGAGAAGAAGAAGAAGAAGGAGAAGAAGATAGAAGAAAAAAGAAAAAGAAGAAAAAAGAAGAAGAAAAGAAGTAGAAGAAGATGATGAAGAAGAAGAAGACGAAAGAAGAAAAAGTAGAAGAAGAAGAAGAAGAAGAAGAAGTAGTAGTAGTAGTAGTAGTAGTAGTAGTAGTAGTAGTAGTAGTAGTAGTGAAAGTGTCATCTGTTTAGGCCCGCACATTCACCTTTATAAGCTAAGCCAACAATAAGAAAGAAAGAAAGGAATGAATGAATTCATAAATATATACATATATGTATACATGAACAATTAAATAAATGATAAAAATAAAAATAATAAATACAACATCATCTCACATTCGTCACCTCCTTTTATTCATCCCTACCAAAAAAGAGGCGGTTGATTGGTTCCCCTGTATCTACCACTACTATAATATTATTTCCCAAGTAACTCAAATGATACGTTTGTTCTCATATTTAGAAATACATTTCAGTAAAAATGTATATCCTTTTGGTTTTTCTCTATACCCTTCTCCTTAGGTATTCCATGTCTACATACCATGAAACGCAATTATTTATCCATTCAATTGTTTTCACAAAGTAGGCCAATTATTCCCTCCCACACGAGTTCCTGGATTAGCGTTGTTAATAACAAGGACCAGGAAATTGGCATATTACATATACTAAACTAATACCGTTACTATACCTTTCAAAATCTAGGTTAATAAAATATCATACAAAATTAATATCATGCTATTGAGACTTTGACAGATTTACAAAACGTTGTAGTCAACAAAGCACACCGAGTATCCACGAAGTGGCTTTTTTGGAACTGTTTTGTAGGCAATGTTCCGGAAAGAATGAAAAGAATGAAATAAGCCTATCAATACAACTGAATAGACCCGAAGGTCAAAATGATCATGTAATAATCAGCCATTTGCTATTCAATAGGCCTAGTAAATAACTTATACAATGTGTCTCAAAAAGTTGTGCAAGTGAAAATCGCCCTCTTTGGCAATTAAAAAAATACTCTTGCTTACATCAACTTACATCAAAGTCAAGAGCTTAGTCTTAGCTTTCAAATAACGTTTAGTTTTGTTCAATTTGCTTGTTAAGGGTGAAATCACGATTGTGCCATTTTTACTGCAATCCCTTGTAAAAGTATGATTCCACCCTTTTGTTGCTTACAAGATATCTCGAGATCACAACAAGCAAATTGAATAAGAACAAATTACATTTGAATGCTGAGACTTTGCCCTTGAAGTTGATGTAAGTTTCATGTCACAAGTGTATTTTCTAATCACCAAAGAGGACGCTTTTTATTTGCACAATTTTTTGCGACATACTTCAGCACTGCTCAAAAAATTGTACTAGTGAAAATCGCCCCTTGTCAATTAAAATAAACTGCTGTGACACATGTTTACGTCAACATCAAGGGCTGTTCAAATTCCTTGTTTTGATCTCGAGATATTTTGTAAACAACAAAGGGGTGGAATCACAATTGTGTCAGTTTTACGGGAAGAGGGCCTGATGCTATCGTTGACTGTAGTAAAAGTGGCACATTTGTGTTTTTACCTTTTCGTTGTTAACTAAACAAATCTCGTGATCAAAACAAGCAAACTGAATAGAACAAACGGCATTTGAAAGCTAAAACTATATGGCCTTGATGGTGATGTAAGCATCACGTTATGAAAAATGTTGTACTTATTGCCAAAGGAGGCGCTTTTGACTTGCACAATTATTTTTGAGACACACTGTAGTATAAGCAGCAGACACTCGTGTTCCGTCTGTTAAATATTTCACGAAAAAGCATACACAGGTGAAGTTCCGTTGTAATTATTGCGCGGGGTTGTTGAAAGGTATTTGCAACAATATTCAAACAATTTCTGCGAGTAAGTGTAAAAAATAATCTTATGGAGGTATTTCATATCCGATGATGCCGGTAAACATTTTAAATTGGAACGATGACTGGCCAAATTTCCATGTGATTACATTTGCAGGTGGTGCTGGCAAGAGATGTTTTCCACCCACGGACAAACAGACATTCATGTGAAATTTCGTATTTGGCTCGGTCATTGCGTACAATATTCAGTTGTTTAATGCACCATAATATAATAAATTAACACTATTTCCCGGTTTAAAAAAATCTGAGCGTCAAAATGCTTCATGCTATAATTGCCTCTGATGCGGTTTAAACGAGAATCCCTGAAAAAAATGTGATTCAAAATGATAATCAAATGCTTTAAAACAGACAAAACCTATTCATAAGTAACAAGTTTTGCATTGTCTACTCCCCCATAGACTGACTTTGTTATAATTAAAAGCACACCTGATATGTGTAATGTTTATCCCTAAACCAGTAACCGGGGGAAGGGGGCACTGTAATTACAAGGTGTACAACATACTCATTTTTTTCTGATTTTGGCGATTTTGATACCCTTTTCACTGTACGCGCGTATATAAAAAAGAAACCTTCTTTCGGGTTTTTCACACACACATGGCATACACCTACAGGGCCCCACCTTTCCCCCGGGCACTAGTAGCAGCAGCGTAACTTTGTTTTGCGACATATTGAAATGTGAAAAAATACTTACATGTAGGCCTGTAGGGTGCATAACGCCATTCTTATGACAAAAACAATGTCGTTAACAATGCACACACAAAAATACACATATGTAAAACGGACAGACCGATACAGACACACACACACACACGAAATCACAATTACACACCCACAAACACACACATACAATCACACACAAACACACAATCACACACACAATCACATACACGCACCGTTACACATTCACACACACACACACACACACACACACACACACACACACACAATACACACACACAACACACACACACACACACACACACACACACACACACACACACACACTACATGAAATTAAGGAAACACGGTGTATTCTTGATCCAATATATCTTTTGCTTCATTAACCGACAATAGATAAAATTGGACATCTCAATTTATTTAGGACAAATTCCGAACAGGATGTTATAAAAATATAGAGTTAAAACACGTTCATGTTACTGACAAACAAACAAATATTTATTTCTAATAATATGCATGCAGAGCTCACGAGTGTAGTGTATATTCTTCAGCGATGATACGTTCACATCTAACGACGAAAGCTTAGTGTTCTGTATAATGTTATTCATTATTGAACGGGAAATGGCATACAAACATCAGAAAATAACTGTATTCTCACAAATTTTCATTGTTTCGCCCACTAAAGTTGGCGGAGAGACTAAGAATCCAATCTGTTGTACACCGTCCACCCGTCACCTGTTGCACGATATTGTAGTGTATCTGTAAGTCTCTTGTGATAAAATAACTTTGCAGCCATTACACCAATTGCGATGAATCAAACGTGGGTCATAGATGCATACTTAATATCTTTGTGTTTTATTGCTGTTCGTCAGTGATACCTCTCACACTTCCACACATTGTTATTATATGTTTACATTTTATCCATTTCACATTCAAATGCACTTTGAATTGTCCCAAATTAACAAGACACAACCAGGCTATTCCCTTACTATGTTTAGTTTGTTTTATCTTATCTTATCTTATCTCATCTAACTCGATCTTACCTTGTCATATCTTTTCTTATTATCTTATCTTATCGTATCGTATCTTATTTTATCTTATATGTAATAATTGGTCGGATAATTGACACCTACATTTGGTTTAAACCAAACTAACAAATCATACCTTTAAAGAAACAATGTGTTCATCTTTTGTTTTCACATCCCCCCCCCCCTCTTATTCTCTCACTCTCTGTTAATTTGTCCCCAATCCGTCAGTTCTGCCTAAGTGCTATTGTTATTGTAACTGACACTGCTGATCATTTTCCGATAATGGATTTTTTTCTTTTGTATCTAATTTGAATGCGTTCTACTTAGTATTTCCGTGCCTATTGTGTTTATTCAGTCAACAAATCACTTCAGGATAAATATGTTTCATTTGCTACGTTTCAAATTCTCTTACTATTGTTGTGGCGCGATCTTCCCTAATTAACCCATTTCTCCATCTTTCACCAAAGTGTCATTTTTTTGTTTGATATTAACAAATCGCATTCCTTTTCAAGCATCTATTTCTAACTACTACGTAAGACCACTTTTGCTTCTTTCATCTCGCATCAGCATCCCACTTTTCTAAGAAATGTTGAAAAGTCAAATCCATTAGCAATTATAAGGATTGAGAAATCTTATTCACGTTTACGTATTTAATCCTGGTGTGTGTGAAAATTGTGGATGATATTTCAGTGAAAGGAAACGTGACATAAAATTACAAAGTGAATTTTTTCTGAAGTTCATCTTTTCGATATCCGATTTTATCGTTTTTAAAGTAGTACCTTATCAGGCAAGAATAAGCGAAATGCTTTAATCACAGATTTTCACTTGAAAAAAATTGGTTTAAATACAGAATAAATCTACTAGTGTAAAAAACATCAAATAAGCATTTGATATCATATAGCCTTCAAGATTTCCATTATAGAATTATTAATTTGGACAACCCTTCCATTACTCAAGACTTTCAAGGTAGGGGGGCTGTCGAGTCACATTTTGTCGACTGTATAAGTTACATAAAAAACACAAATAAAGAAAGGAAAACGAAAAGAAACGGAAAGAAGGAAAGAAAAGGGAAAATAATCACGATGAATGAAAAAACGTATACCAAATATTAAAACAAAGACACAACAATAAGACAACTTCATGGTGGCTTGACAAGACAGATTAGTCGGACAATCCTCGATACAAAATTATTATTTTACCCAAGAAAATAACAGAAACAGGTCATCAGACCTACTGAATTTGATGGATTTACGGACACTCACTCTCTCGAAGACAATTAAGACTGTTGTTGGAAAACAAGGTGGTCATGTTGCATACGTCCTCTCCAATGTGCGTAATTTTATAGACGTAATCGACATTAAGAAAGCTCTTCAATATTATGTCCACTCGCATGCTGTCGGGTTGCGTAGTTTATGTTGCATTTCGTTGCTTATCGATGGTCTACGTCACAGTTTTATTTTTCACAGTAAAGAAATACACTGATGTGGAGTCATCGGGGCAATTACTTCATCTCAAATGGCAATAAAAAGTACATTGTCGCTAATGGTTTGGCACTTTACGCCAAAGCGCACATTATCTGATTTGGCATTGCCTGGCGATTTGAGCGCTTCGTACGCAACGACGTTCTCGACACGAAAGCACCGATCGTTGATTTTAGTGCTATCTGACCAAGGCCGCATCGTAATCGAATAAAAGCCAACTCACATTATTGTGATATAGATGTTAAAAGGTAGCAATTACATTGTCAAATCTGGGAAAGACCCGGGGTAGAAAACCAGGTGCATGTATGTACATTCAGAGAAGGGCACAAATCCAGGGGTGGGGACATTCCACCCCCCCCCCATGATTTTGAAGATGGGGGACACAATATCAAATGTCCCCCCCCCCCACGAATTGGCATGTGTTCATAAATCTGAGAGATTTTGACCAAAATTGTTTCCGTTTTTTCGTGACTACCTCCCCCCCCCCCCCCTCGCTGAGCGAGTTGTCGACGATTTGCGTGACCGGGAAAAATTTTGGACCTTGGATTAGGTGGAAAAAAAATTCGTCACTAAAAGGCGGTTGGTTGTTAGGTAGAACGCAGAAGCATTTTGAATTGACAAAAAGAAGAAGAAAGAGGAAAGAGGAGGAGCAAGATAAGTAGGAAGAGAAGAAGGAAGAGAAGACGACTACGACTACGAAGAAGAAGAAGAACAACAACAACAACTAGAAAAAGAGGAGGAGAAAAAGAAAGAAAGAAAAATCTGGGCCGGTCTGAACAAGCATTACGAACTGCAAACAAACAAGCAAGGATCTGTGGCTGATTAGCCCCCTCCCCCTGATTTGCCACTGCCCCTTGCATTATTATGCCGGTTTGTCTACTTTGCAAGAGTCTCACTATGATTATGTTGTAATTACCTGCTATACCTCTGCACTGAGTATTTTCTTCACGAGCCAATCAAGGACAGACTGTTATTATGGTGAACATGCTCACATTTTACTTAAACAATAATTTATTGTCGGAAAATTATATCCATGTTTGTATTTCAATTGAGAATTCAATATTGAAAATGAAAAACGTAGCCAATTCGCAGAGCGCTTTTTGTTCATTGTTTTTGTCATGGATTCTTTTCAGCTCAAATCACTCGTTGTCTTACTTCATTTTAATGCGAATTTCCGTTGCCCTACTTCTAAATTGTCAACGTTCAATACAAATTGCGTGATAGACGAACATTACCTAATTCCAGTACGGTTCAATGGTCCACCGCTGATCTGTAGGGCTAATATTGTCACGCAAAGACATGGCTGAATGATTGCCAATTCCAATATACATGTACACATAATTATTGTGGGGACAGTGCTTTCCACCTCTGCTTATTTCCGGTTCCGGTTCATTTGATTGTGAAAGCTAGGGCGCTCTGATGTGCGTGCTTTTAAAAGTAGGTCAATAAATATCCAGTGTTTCAATTCTGTAATCATTGCAAATTAACAGTGAATACCTTAACCATTATTTTGAACTTTGCCACAATTAATGTATACTTTACCCATGCAGGGTAGGCAATTTCCAACACGATCTATCAAACGAGTTTTCCTTTCAATCTAGGAGGATACGCACAATATTTCAGACAAGAATTCTTCAAGTTATAATTTATCATTCTTTCTCAATTCTAAAAGTGGTTTACTATTGAAAACATCCTAAAATTTACTGTCATGCTACTTTTCACTACACTGCAGAGAAGGCCATCATCTTTAATTAATAGCCTTATCCTCCTTACCACTGTCTTATGAAGATAGGAGGCGCTTTCATCTTCGCGGGGTGGTGTCTTCTTTTCAAACAGCTTCAAAGGAACACAATGGCATTTTTTTGTTTGTTGAAAGTCTTCCCAAACCATCAAAACCGTTTCAAGGGAAATATGAAACTGAATAACGACGCTAGCGTGAATGAAACCTTCCACCCCTATCGGGAGGCCAAATGGTTTCATATTGTGTTCCAATCCCTCTGGCCGTGCGTGCCTGCATTGGATAATACAACATGTATACACACACATAGCATACGTAAACACACGCTACACACATACGTAAATCCATGTACATACATACATATCACGTACATAATGCTCATTTATAACCACACGGCGAGTATATGACTTCATACAAACATAAACATAAAAAACAGTTTCATTTTGAATACTTGACACGAATAAACTTATGTATATAACAAATGACAATATTTGTCCCGCTCGGAAACTATTCATGTTCGTGGTCTTAAGATAGATGATGACTTTACGATTAGGAGTTCGTATTAATGTTCAAAGTGCAAACCATCTTGCATAAATACGTCATGCACCATTACGATTAAGTCGTCCCGCGATGCTTGATAATCGATCAATATCAATTAAATGACGTGTGTCCATTGAAAATAAGAATTACAATTAACGCATTGTAATAATTCCTTCTCTGGTGAAGAACAATTGATTGATGTAATTTTAACATTCGTATTGGTTTTCTTAAATGACACCCAGAATAATATAATGTGACCAACAGATCACTAAGTTCGCCACCCGAGTCTACACACTATATCAAATAAAGACAGATGGAAATAAATGTATTTAGTGATTAAATTGATTCCAGTGCTGATTAATTGACACACTAACTAGTATCGACGTGTATTCTCGAACGCTTACACTACACTCCTACTTTGGTTTTAAATACACAGGCTACTTATTTAAAAGCAGTGATGCTTTCCACCGCCATTCCAAGTTTGATAAAAAAGAATGCATATACCATATGACATTACATACGCTGTTCTTGTTTTAATCATTAAGTTTCAAATTATTTCCCCCACTTTTTGCAAACTGGAAACGGCAATGAAAGTTTAGTTCGCACTGTCGTGTTTGCTTTCCAGAGTGTGTTCGCACTTCTATGGTTGCTATTCAATACCTCTGCAAAATCGTATAAAGTTTCACAAGCATATACGGGCGAAATCATTACTGGAGATTATGTACCTAATCGAACTGCGTGTTAAAAAAGTACAAATATAGCCCCAGTGAGAAACGCTTTTTTCGATTTCATGTGAGATTGAATGTTCATGATCTTTCATATCCAATGACGTTTATATCCTTGCACAAGTATACATGTTCGAACATACACGTACATCCAAATGATGCAGGCAAATTCTTTGGCAAATGATGTTTCCTCTCTCGCACCGGCGACCCCTCTCTCTCTCTCTCCTAAGGGTGATCATAGAGACCTCATAACTCCTAGGCCTATATTGTCGTTAATGTTTTTTCTCCATTTATCCATTTGATTTAAATCAAACACTGTCTTCATTGGTTGATATATCGAATTTTAAATGTTTTCCGCCCAATTAATTCATGTGGCGTCAACATTGATTCCAAGACAGATATTCCTCAACAGTCGCCTCCCCCTCCCTCTTTCTCTCATACACAAGACATCAGACAGACAGACAGCAGACACACACACCATCACACACACACACACACACATATTTATATATTATACCACACACAACAGACACACATACACAGACACACACACAACGTACATACGCACACACACACACACAGAAGAAGAGAAAGAAGAAGAAGAGAAAGAAGAAGAAGAAGAAGAAGAAGAAGAGAGAGAAGAAGAAGAAAGAAGAAGAAGAACCAGAAGAAGAAGAAGAGAAGAAGAAGAAGAAGAAGAATAGAAGAGAAGAGAGAGGAGGAGGAGGAGGAAGGGGAGGGGTTGCAACAACAACAAGAGGAAACTCCCATGCAAGCTTGGGTATCTTGCTGTTTAAAGTAGTATACCCGTTATCGATTTAAAATCTATCATTTATGGAATAACAGCATTTGTACGCTATTCTTTGACACTAATATACAACATACATTATACGTTGCATTCAGACCAAAACAAACAACATTTTCTGCAATACAAAGAAAAATATAGATTTTCTCGTTCCGTTGCATATGTTCATTTTCATCAATTCCCATGGCTTTAACCATATTGTCCATGGAACGTCCCTAGACCCGTACATGGTATTAATCTGATCAGTAAATATAGATTTCATTTTCTACGCCAGTGTTTTCTTCACAGAATCGGACAAGTCTTGTACAATATTTATACACATATAACTTGTAAATAAAGATATATTTCATAAGAATTTGAATGACACTGGTCAGTAATTTAATGAAAAATTGAAGAGTTGCTTGAGGCTTACTGAGAAATACACGTATTGTATTTTTTTTTACATCTATTATTCAGTGGATCGAAAGCAAATGAGACAATTGAAAGTGGTGTTACGAAAAGCCACTCCAAAAAACAAGTGACTATTTTCTGACCCTGTAGATGTAGAAAATATCGGCCTATTCTCCGCAAATATTAGTTATTTATCAAACGTGAGTAAATGTGTTATTAAAAAAAACGCCATTACTCACGATTTTGTATTTTCACGCCAGACATTCTTCAAATTGTTTATGTTTTCATTTTCTGTTGGAGTAGGTGACTTGGGGTATTCTCACAAACTTTACGAAAATTACATATTAAAAAAAATGTTTATAGTATACCTTTATCCGTGTCACAGAGCATTTTGCTTACTTTATAGGCTCTTTATAACATTTAATAATCTCATATAAAAATATCTGAACAATTATTTTAAGAGAAGAATACACATGAAGTAAGGTTTCCCATTAGTATCAAAAGTGACCTGGAATTTCGCTCGGATTTGTTTTAAAGGCACTGTACAACAATGTTTCCAGTTTAAAAAAATCTGAGCTACATGATTCCCCATGCTACTGGTGTCTTTGATACAGTCTAAAAATAACGCCCTGAAAAAATTACAGTGTAAAATAATCATTAAGTGCTTTAAAAAAGTGAAAATCATGGAGAGACCATTCCAGCTTTTCTCCATAGACTGCTGTGTTGCAGAATTTCCTATCGCCCGATATAAAATTAATGTGCCAATTTGTATCTGCACATATTGTACTAGTGACAGCATAACTGTCCAAACTTTTGTGTCCTAGGGTGTTTATTTGTCCATTCAAACACTGTCAGATATGTCAGATAGCAAAGTTCGACAATTTTTTAAACGGGTCTTCCACAGTGTTATATAGTGTCTTTAATTCTTCCGCAGCAAAGGGAATTAACTCTGACCGTAGACTCTAGTCCTAAGTTGAGTAATTAAACTTTAAAACGGGGGTCAGAAAAACAACGACGATGCTACAACAGGAGGAATAATAATAATTTGTCTTATTTTGAGAAGAAAAGTCAAATCCTCTCCACTCACTGTTGACAAGAGACTGCTCACATGGGTGTTATTTGGTTGAGTGATGTTTGTCCCCTCTGGCAGATAAATTATTTCTGCAATTCATTTCGACAAATAGAATTGATTATACATGCACAAACACACACCATCACACTCACACCATTACACACACACACACCACACATACACCACACACACACACACACACACACACACAACCACACACACACACACACACACACACCACACACACACACACACACGCACGCACACGCGCACACACACCAGATCATCATCATCACGCTCACACACACACGACCAAACACACATACACAAACACACAACACACACACAAACACACATCATCATACTTCACACCATATACACACACACACAAACACACACACACACCCACACCACACACACACACACACACACACACACACACACACACACAATATACAGGCACAATACGCATGCTTACAGACGAACAAAATACCCAAACATACATAAAGATATGTGTTTTATCACAAACGTATAAATGACACAAATAGACACGCAAACAAAATACAAATACACAAACATACATACAAACACACACGTTTTACAGATAGAACGCAAGCACACACACACACACACACAACACACACACACACACACACACACACAACACACACACACACACGCACGCACGCACACACACATACACACAACATGTGCACACACACACACACACACACAACACACACACACCACACACACACAACACACACACACACACACACACACACACACACACACACACACACACTTATACCATCACAACTATAAACTTGAAAATATGTCTTTCTTAAAGTGTAAAGCTCAACGAACAGCCAAGGTCGGTAGATTGCAGTTTGTATCTAGGGTAATCTTGCTGATTATTTCTTGTACCATTCCCTGCTGCAATAGAATTATAATACATTCTAACGAGATTACGCGGCGAAGATTCATTTTATAACTGTTTAAACACGGGCCATGCGCTAAGCTATATGTCAGGGATCGACGAATGTCGCAACATATTATACACTGAGCAAACTGTATCCACCGTGTAATTAAATACTTAGAAAATATCTGAGCACATTTCGATATAGTATATGGCTTTATTGAACACATCCAGTCAATTCAATCAAGAAATGAAGATTCAAATTACTTAAAATATAAACTTTCATACAATATTCTATCTTTCACAAAGACTGCAGAAAGTTAATTCGTTAAGATGACGAATGTTTACAAATTAACATTTTTAATAACATTGTAAATACACTATAAGATACATGTTATCATATAGCTGTGTGTATATCAAAAAAGAAGACACCAAGTACAAATGATAAAAAAATACCAAAATCATATTTTAAGATATTTGTAGAATAGTTTTACCCTTGGACCTACAGCATCTGGACACTGTTGGTATTGAAACTATTCCCGCATGAGTGAGCACACCCACCTTTTCCAATCTGCCAAAATGCATTGCCGCAAAGAATTGGCTTCTAATGTTTAATGCCTGTAGACCGATGCTGCATCAAGAGTTCAACTGGATGTGCAGAATTATTGAATCCTCGGACATGCTCAGAGAGAGCTAATATCCAAATTTTTGACAAGAAAGCAAGAATAAAGCAATGATTCAGAGACACCCCACTAAAAAAGAAGAAAATGTCGTGTTCGCAAGATGAACTGTGAATTGACCCCCCTCCCCCATAGACATGTTCTTCGCTTTTAGGATGGTTATCTGAATCATTGTATTCTTTTGTCTTTCTTGCTCACAGAATATGATAATTCAGCTCTCTCTAGCATGTGAGGATCATACTTGTGTACATCAGTGAGAGCCAAGGGCGTAGCTGAGGGGCGGGGTCACTGGGCACTGTGGCACCCCCCGCAGAGCCATAGGAGTTTCCGCTCCTGGCAAGCAAAACGAAACTTTGCACCACTTTTCTCCTTTCAACGCCCCCGATTTACTCAACTTTAGCTTCCACCATTCCTAAGATGTGCACCTCCTATGTCACTTTAGTTCCACTTCCCCAAGATGTGCACCTCCCCGTGCCCAAACCAGCCTACGCCCTTGAGAGCTTCTGCAGCACCGGTCTGTGAGACATTAAACATTGACTATTAGAACACAATTCTGTGCGCAAATGCATTTTGTGGCCGATTGGACAAAAGTGGGTTGTGCCCACTCATGCGTGAAATACTTTCAATACCAACAGTGTCATCAGATAGCTTAGATCCAAGGTAAAATATTCATATAAAACAATAATCTCAAGATCATGAAATTTTTGTGTAATAATTTTTTTCTAAGTATCTACTTTCTTTTATACACACTTTATATTGTAACGTCTGTAAATTTACGATGCATTTGAACGCTCAAGCTAATGTCTCAGCTTAAACATGTTAAACGTTTAGCGAAATCACAATAATATCGTTGCTACCTGATATGAAACACTCTAGCTATATCTATATCTGTAGAAAATATATGAAAAAGTACACCAGCAACTTTTTAACATGGCAGCGAGTCTTAATTGTACGGATAAATGAATATTGATAATACAATTTATTGATAATACAATTTTAATTAAGTAGTGTTGCTTTTACTTTCGTTTTTATTTCATTAACCCAGAGGGAATTCTAGTACATGTAAATAGATTTATGGATAAAGCAGTACTTATACAGTATCAATGAAGGTAACTGAAACTGTCATAACAATGGCAGCTGAATGCCGCCTCACACACAATTTTAATGTTTTCCGTGACGATATTGAACAAAAACAAACAAATAAATAAGTTAGGGGTTTATCCTCCGTGAATATGAACATGTGCTAACATTTGATTTCTAAAAGTCAGTCACGAACGATAACTTGATGGAAAAGTCCGCAAGTTTGAGCAAACAACATCACCGTACATGAAATGTTATACAATGGTAGCAAAAGGACATTAGAAATAGCTACTGTACTTATATACATGTATCTGCGAAGCATTAAATACAAGTTTGACATAACATGTGACTACTACAGTCGTAAGTGTTATGAATAGGATGATTACGAAATTGCAGTTCAGACAGAACATCTATAAATTTAATCAAGACACTCACGTATCATCATTGTCAATTATCGTAACCGTTCACTATTCAAACACGGCAGATCTGTTCCGAGTCATTTTCTGTCCACAATAATTAATCCAGTAGAGTAATACATAATGATAAGTAGTATTAAATAATGCATTATTACAGTACGTACAAAAGACGAGGCCATTCGGCATTGTGAACAGGTTTTTAAGCAAAATGAGCAATCGGGGTCAATGCTAATGATGAATCAAGGTCACTTGTGGTTTTAGTTTCTCGTTTCCTGTATATCTGATATGTGTTGTGAGATTGTTGTAATTTGTGGTGTTGTGGTGGGTGGCATGGATGCTGCTGGTTGCGGTGTTGCTCTGGGTTGCCGTGCAGTCCCCGTCGTGGTCGTGTTCGACGACGACAATCTCTTACGTAAAAACTTACTTGGTTCGGAAATATCCGATAGCCGACCCCTAAACATGCACTTGAAGACCTCTTGAAAGTGGGGATGCTTGAATCCGTAGATAAGCGGATTCACCGCGCTGTTGCCGACGTAGACCACGGCACCGTAGAGGGTTAGGAGACTGGCCCCCGGTAGAATGTAATTAACGACGCTCGGCAACCAACACAAGAAGAAAACGAAGACCACCGTAAACAAATTCTTTGTGATTTTGATTTCTCTCTTGCTAAAAGTTGACTGTAGTCTATTCCTGCCCTTTGCAGCATCGCCGCGAGTGGACGTGGGGTTATCTTCGGCATATTTCGCCTGAAAATCGCGACTGTTCCGCAAAACGAAAATCAGGATCATGATGTAAAAGAGCGCGATCACAAGGAGAGGAAATGCTATGGTTGCCGTCTGCAAGTAGACGTAATAAATGGCGAGAGGATTGCTGTCTGTTACAGTGCATGCACTGTAGAATCGAGAGTAACCCAGGCCCCCGACTCCAAAGGAGGGCGGTAAAGCTATAGAAAGCGTTGCTAGGATCCACACGGTGACAGCGAGTAAAATAACGTACCGAGGTTTGTGAATCCCTCGATGACCGCGGACGGATCTGGTTATGACGTACCAGCGAACGAAAGCGATAGCGCCAAGGGAGAGGACACTCACCGTTAGACAGCTCCCCAGTACGCCGGCCGCGATGGTGCAGATGATGTGAGGGAGGGGCCAACCTTGCAAGCTGTAAAGCCCGACACTTTGAAACGGGATAAACAAACATGTAACCATGTCGGCGATGGCGAGGCTTACCACGAGAATGTTGGTGACGGTGTGTAGTCTTTTCGACAGTAACACGGAGATAATTACCAGCGCATTACCGACAAATCCGCACAGTGCAATTGTGGCCAGTAGAGATGCTATGATAAAGCGATGTTTGGGTGCAATAGGGCTGAAGCCGGAATTACTTGAATTAGAGAAGTCTGAAATTGTTGTCAACGAAAAACTATTAGCAAGGTCAGTAACATTTTCGATCAATTGAGTTGACGATTCCATGATTATTAGGATATTATTTTAATTGAATACAGTATACACTTGCAAGTACCTTTATATGTGTAAAAAGAGCGGTTGTTGGAGAAACTGCGTAGCCTTATCAGTGTAGATCGCACAGTCCTAAAATATTATATTATTTAGTGTATTTGTAAGTCAGAACACCACTGGAATTTTCTTTACGGAATGAAGCCATTTATATTATCTCGAATATTAGCAGGCCCTATAGTTGTGTATTATGGTTATATAACAGAGTGTGTTTAATCATACTTTCGGTCGGGCATTATCCAATGAGAGACGTGGAAATTCAACCAATGGGAGATTTAGGATTTTG
>JZLH01S0635828.1:40213-53903 GCA_001188425.1 Eucidaris tribuloides | reverse complement strand
CCCCCCCGCGTACGCGTATGAGTCTAATTATCCATCGAGATTACCCATTTCATTCTTGACATTTCATTCACTGGCAGTGCATCTCTTTCGCATGCTTAAAATTAACATTGTGTAAATACATGGGTGTATAGAAGAAAACACGATTATAAAACCTAAGCTAAGTACAGGAAAACCTCAGTTTTATTGGAATGACAGTGACCGCTAGATTTTAATTTGAATTATTGTTGAGCCTATACCAAAATTCCTAATCTTCTTCCAGAGCCAATTCCAAAATTCCTAGTCTACAGGTACTTTCAGAGCCTGTACCACAATTTATATAGTCTACTTTCATACCCTGTCCCTGCATGGGAATTAATGTATTTTAGAATTACAAATGTGTACCGTAAATGTATTCGTGTACGTGGCTTTTTATGCAATAGTCTTAAGCAGCTATATTAGTATTCAAATCCAACATGAATTGACTCAATTCTGTGGACTCAATTCACAGACTAAACTGTAGGTTGTATTTGTGTATAATGCACAAAAATACAGATAATTTCTGATCTTCAAATTTCACAGACACATCCTCCATAAGTAGTCTCAGGGCATTAGTGATGTTTGGTTTTGTTTCTGGAGAGCTGTTAAAGATAAATGACATGATTGGGGGTAGTCCTAAATTTGGGCTGAAACTACTCTAGAATCAAGTAAACTATGCAAGGATTCTCCTGTGAAAATCTTGTAGTCAAACGTTGACTCATTCTAAAATAAATAATGTCAATATCCCTCGTAGCAGGGAAACCTGCTGTGTGGCTCTCTATAGGTCATATTTTTATCGTGCCCCGATAACATTAAAATACTCGTATGTTCATGCTTGATTCTCCTTAAGTAAACAAATTAGAGACAAATCCTCCCAGGTGGGAGATCCACTCCAGCTAGTGTATAGTTGGAATATATTTCAACTCATTTGGTTCTTGAGGCATTTTTCAAGCGTTCCCAATCATGTCACTAACCTTTAAGAGATGCCCTGCCTTAATAGCCCGAATTTCAGCGCATTATGTGCAGTTTCTTTTTTTTTTGGGGGGGGGGGGGCTGAGACGAATATACCAACGGGATGGGAAGCAAGTATATATCGTATTGTGATTCACCAATGCGTGACATCGGGACTGTTACGGCAGCTAAACAGGTTTAACAGCTCTGAAATACTTCAAAATTGAAACCCCGTTCTCATCATAAGTTAGCAAAACGATCGCAAGATAAGCTGAATTTAACAAAAATCTTCGTAACTAGTAAGACAATGATTATTTTTAGTCCCTTCTTCGCGTATCGAGGCCTATTGAAACTTAAACTTAAACTACCATTTTGCCATAAAAGTCAATACATTTTAATGAAATGAAATTTAAATGATTGACGAAAATTTTCCTTTTCCAAATCCCAGGTCCACAATTTTTCCAGTCACGCAGTCGCTCGAGAAACCGCTCGGGGCGGGGGGGGGGGGGAAGGCTTTTTTTATAGTGACGATTTTTTCTCAAAATTCCAGGTCAAACAAGGTTTACCCGGTTTACTTTTGTGGGGGCTCACCTTGGGGCACCGAAATTTTGTGCGGGGTGGTGGCACGGTGCCCCCCAGAGCCCTCCCCCCCCCCGTAGCTACGCCCCCTGGTTAGATCACGTTAAGTTTTTAATGTAATTGTAACAGCTTGAATAAAAGTGCGCGCTCAGATCGAGATTATAAGTTCTCGTTTACGCAGCTGATCAAATTAACCAATGGGTCGATTTTAAATGCGCGTAGCGTTCACATGACTTATTCTCTGAAGTTCTATGCATCGGTGAACATAATTTCCATTTCATAATTCGCATTGTATGTCTCAATTGTTAATTTGTGTCTTTCGTTTATAAGTATGTGCACAACGTTTTTATAGAAGTGGCATATATATGTTTGTATATTGTTCGGCGAATTAAGATGATCGATGGCTCAATGCACAAAAGCATTGACCTACATGACTGTATGCTTCTTGTCCCGTTGGTAAATTCTGCTCAGGTTTTTTTTTTTTTTTTTGCTTGTGTTCATTTGATAACTAACAGGTGTGTTGAAACATTCTGGAAAGAGCATTTGGTCTGTTTTAACGACTGATGGAAGCCAGGAAAGCAGAGTTGAAATTTCAGCACGGACGAGGGAACTTAAGGTGTCTTCAGGGCTTGGTGGGAATTATTTTCATCGTCGTGATCCATATTCAACTGAGTGATCCATCTACGAGGCTGCAAAGTAACGTACCAGTCCCGGTAGCGCACCCTGGGGTGATGCGCTCCGGTAACCATGGTAACGTAAGATCGGATTCTGCGTGGGATGGAGACCACGGCGGAGGACAAACAAGTACTACCCTGGAGACTAACAAGCGCCACATTTCTGAGCCCAGTCAGCACAGGAAAGGAAAGAAAGCATCATCTCCACGTGCTAAAAAACGAAAGAATGGTACACTCACAAGAAAAGGTTTGGAAGGTATGGAATTGTGAGATGAAACTTGCAATAATGATGATGATTCTTCTGTTGTCCGGCAGAAGGGCCTTAGCAGTAAATTTTCTCTAATTTGAGAAATATTGCTTTATTTGATATTTGCACTTAACAGACTGACGGAAGGATCTATAATATTACACTACTTTGATTTCATGTGAAAAGAGTCAATGGTTTTCAATTTTGAGTCAATTTGTTAAGGTCCTCCGGCCGGGCAACCGACGATTTATAACAACGATGATAATAATAGTTAATTATGATTATGACATGATGATGATAATAATATTAATTGTATTTTTATTAAAAGCATGCTGTTACGATACCTTTACAACCAAAAGAAAACCGCAAGGAAAATTAATATCTAACATTCAAAACACTAAGATTGATTTATTTTCCTGCATTTCAAACAGTATGATACATGAGATGAACAAACTCAAAGCATTGTCAAAATATGCAAGATACAATAATAATTACAATTGATTTAGTGTAGTAATGCATGTATGATAAGAGGAAAAAAATGAAACAAATTCATAATTGATTTCATTATACGGCATAATTTAACTTCGAAAAATTATGAAATGAAATGCAGGAGGCCATCGTCGTAAGTAACGAAACCTTGAAAGTACAGTGCAAAAACTCGGGTGTTAAATTTAACGCCAAGGGTGTTGCACAATATGAATACCGGGGATAGTGTTGATTATTCAACATCAATGGTGTGTTAAGGCCAATGCTCTTGGTGTTTGAAATAATTCGTTTGGTGTTTACACCAAGTCTGGTATCTATATTATGCAACACCATGGGTGTTAAATTTAACACCCCAGTTTTTACAGTGTAATGGTGGCTTCGAATAGAATCATGGGCATCTTTCCAATATCAGGTCATGTTTATAAAAACATGTTTATAAAAGAAAACAAAACATGATAGGTGTAGGTGTATGGGGTAAGGTGAGGTTGTGTTCAACAAATAATCACTAACCTTTACAAATAAATTAATGATGTATCACAAAGTTGTGTTAACTTACATGGGATCCAACTTTCACAAATGGGCATGCAGGCCGGCAGGCTATATTCCAAGTACACTCTACAAATGAGCAGGCAGTATTCCTCTGCTATCAACTCACGGAAAGTTAAGATAAAGAATTAAAAATGTCACCATGCGTAAACCCAAAAGGTGTATATTCTTGGTTATGGTGATCAAGTTCTACATCATTTTCTGGTACGAATCAACTCGTGGAAATACGAAAGCATCAATATATATATATAGAAACATAGTTGTTGATCACTTCTACATGCAACAACATGTAACTGTACTCAGTTGATTATACTATACAGGGTGAGTCAAAAAAAGTTAACCGTTAGAAAATTGCTAATAATTTTCAAAATCAGATATGAATGATAGGTTATTATATATGTTTGGAAAGAGTGATTTATCCCAAATCATTTGGTATCATTTTCGTGTAATTTGCGTTCACGCTTGGATGAATATGAGGCATTGTTTGCGAGGATGCAAAAATCGATTTGCGCCAAAGTACAGCTAATTGAATGTATATGCTTTGTTCAGAAGCAAAGTCACACACACACACCGCGCGCGCGCGCGCACGCAGAAACGTACACACACACATACAAACAAACACACACATTCATACACAGGTGCAAACATACGCGCGCACACACACACACACACTCCCGTAACACATTTAAAGCGACAGAATTCATTGAACGTATGCATTGCTATTTTTTAAGAAGTCAAACACACACACACACACCACAACACACAACACACACACACACCAACACGACCCAACACACACACAACCACAAACACACTGAACACAACGGAACATGCACACTTTCACATAGCACTTTAAAGTAAGAACGAAATGAAACGTTAATGAGATGCGTTTGCATACCAATTTCAGAGCAAAAGTCACCACATACACGCACACCGCACTCGACGCGTCACGCACATAAAAGACATACACACACGCGGCACAAACACACTCACATATACCACATCGTAAGTATACATTCACCAGGTATATCGCAAATGTTTTAAATTTATTGATCAAAATAGCAATTTTAATTCAATTTAATGCCATACATGCGATAAGTAATTAGTGCATAACATCACACATGGATTGTTTGTCTCAGCCGTTAGTCTGCCATCGAGTGTGTGTGAGATGTGTGCATGGTGTGTGAATTGTGTGTATTGTGTACGTGTGATGTGGTGTGTGTGTATGTGATGTGATGCTGTCGTGCTTGTGTGTGTGTGTGTTGTGATGCTGTGTGTTGTGTGTGTGTGTGATGTGTGTGTGTGTGTGGTTGTGTTGTGTGTGTGCTGTGAATGTGTGTGTGTCAGTGTGTGCTTGTGTTGTGTATGTGTAGTGTGAGACTTGGGTTGTGTGTGATGCGAGTGCGCGCGATGTGCTCGTCTGTTTTTTTGTGGTGTTTTTACCAGCCAGCCTACACCCAGTTCTCACGTATCCACAAATAATGTTCCACGGAGCTTCAGGTGTACTTTTCTGAATCTAGCCCAGTTATTTAATATTCGTATTATTTTGCAATACAATACTTAAGTAAAACCACTTAGCCAGATGTGCGTCTTGCCGCTTGATTGTGCAATATTTTCACTGGAATTTGTAATATTTCATAACCAATATATAACTTAGTTTTTACTGAGTTCAAATGTTGTTATCTCGCTGGATCTATACGCCAGCTATTGATATTTTCATTAAATACTTAAATAGTTTCTTCATTTAATCTGACTCTGCTTGTCGCCGACTCGGAATATTAGTTGAGCTTTTCGTTTTGACAACGGACGGACCTCTAGGACGCGTAAATTCCGATTATCAACGATACGATCTGCGCCTGCGCACACCCCGGCATCGACTGTCCGCGTTGCGAATTCAAGACGCGAGAATTCTGAGATTTTTTCGTTCTTGAGAAGGTAAAACTGAGTTAGAGGACAGAACAGCCATCAAGCGCCCGCTACAGATGATGTCCAGTGCAAATCGCAACGTGCGCGATGAGGCCTAGGAGGCTGCATTTTGTAAACAAGCTCGCGCACGTTTTTTCCGTACCAACGTTAGGAGTTCAGCGTGCATTGATTCACAAGTTATGTTAGGAAACACTGGCATTCAGGTTATCATCATGGTCATGCAGAATTTATTCTGTCAGTATATGTCTTATTTTGATTCATTTGATAAATAATATTTTAGTAAACGTCACAATAGATTTTGTATACGATCTCATCAAAATGCATGTAAAAGTTCATCTCGCCCCGCATTCACACACACGGCCTACTTGGTTGTACGCTAGTAATCGCTTATGCGATGTGCTGTGTGAGGGCAGGAATTATCATCTATATGAACTTGAGTTAATTTGAATCCATTTTAAAAGTTCAATATTTCATTTCTTAGTTTGTTGATTTGATTACAGCAAACACATTCTTCATATTTAAGATTATTCACAATATATCCTCGCGAAATTGCTTCCCGTACTCTGTGAAGGCTTGTCATCATAGCTAACATTAACATGCCTTAACTTCTGATTGAATTTACGCGCGCCCGGGTCACGGGCCGGTAGGGTACGCACCGCCGCTCGCGTTCTAGCTTATTTTGCGAAACTGCGAGTGAGTACCACGGACGGACGGCTAGAACGGATTGCTCACTGTTCTCGTTTTCGTCCGCGGTGTCAAAACGAAAGCTCCCTATTGATTAGATATACATGTTCTATGCAATTCCTTATTCCGTATGAAGGCTAATGGCTACAGTAGGAATATACCATTATTTTTGTAACAAGGGTATAACCGCAGGGACTCATTATTCAGAAGTGTGAAATGCAAGAATTAATGAATCAGTCAATTCTGCCCCCATGGTAAAAGGGCATAGCTGACAGTGTGTGTGTGTGTGTGTGTGTGTGTGTGTGTGTGTGTGTGTGTGTGTGTGTGTGTGTGTGTGTGTGTGTGTGTGTGTGTGTGTGTGTGTGTGTGTGTGTGTGTGTGTGTGTGTGTGTGTGTGTGTGTGTGTGTGTGTGTGTGTGTGTGTGTGTGTGTGTTTGTGACTTTGCTTCCATTGGGTACATTCAAATCATTCTTTCGTAATACCTTTACTTTGGCGCAAATCGATTTTTGCACCCTCGCAAACAATGCCTCATGTTCATCCAAGCGTGAACACATAGTACACGAAAATGATACCAAATGATTTGGAATAAATCACTCTTTCCAAACATATATAATAACTTATCATTCATATCTGATTTTGAAAATTATTCGCAATTTTCTAGCGGTTAACTTTTTTCTGACTCACACTGTAGTGTAGCTCAGATTATAGCATGGAGAAAAATGGTCAATTAATTAGACTTGTGTCAGGCAGGGAAAAAATAAAATTTTCTTTTCGGGGGCTACTTTTCATATACTCTTTTGTATAAAACCCTATGGCAATTTACGGGGGCTCTTTTGCCATTTCGGGACGAAATCACCCCAAGCCCCCGTGTATTTTTCCCCTGGCGTGCCTGGTGTAAGCTGTTGTGCCAGACACTTAAATTGTCACCTTTTTGTCAGAAGTTTTAAGAGAATTGCTTTGATGCTAACCATAACTACATATCAGTGATACAGTTATGGTGGTGGCAGACATGCACTCTCGAAGTATGCTGAATGAATTAAAGCGCAAGTTTAGTTTTGGCATTTTTTTTTTATTTGAAAGGTTTATGCCCAAAAGTCATAATCACACCGAAACTATACGCTTAATATTTTGTGGTGGTTTTATTTTCGTGAATTTTGCAACTTACTGAACGCGAAAATTTTCACTTCCTAACATTTCTGTACAAAGTGAATGCAAATACAAAAAAAAATCATGAAAATATACTCTCACGAACACCCTTCTTGAATCAAAATCGCAAAAATAATGGACGCGAAATATATGGCGTATAGTTTTTTTTAATCAATTAATGAAAAATCTCGGGAGGGGGGACCCCTGAGTTTTTTGACTAAATTTAACATTATCCAAGTGGTTGATAAGGTGTTAAGGTTAGCGGAATTATACCTCATCAGAAAGATCAGAGTCTGCTCTTTCTGATGAGGTATAATTCAGATAACCTTAATATAATGCCTTATGAACCCTTTGGATGCTAAATTTAAAATATTGTCCAAAATCTCGGGTCCCCCCCCCCTCCCCAAGATTTTTCATCAATTAATTAAAAAACACTAAAGACATTCAGAATCTGCTATTGGTGTGATATGACCTTTCGGCATAAACCTTTCAAATTAAAAAAAAAATCCCCAAAACTAAACTTGTGCTTTAAATATGAAAACACGCTAAGTAGTTAACACATACAAAGTGGATGCCAAAGATGTGTCAGTTAGGAAAATATAATTATACCATGATGTTGAATAATAAAACAATGTATAAATAGAGTTTAGGACATTTATGCAATACTTTACATGAAAAAGATCCATGCTAGCCCGTGTACATAGTAGATTACACTGCTTATGTGCCCTTTATTATAGATCGTTTGGAAGGATAATTATTTTATTTCAAAATTTTAATTTCTTGGATTTAGATTGTGGCAAGTAGGTTTTTTTTCCTGTTGTCTGTTAATTATGTTGTTGCCAGTTATATTTGTTGTAATGTATACTAATTCTCCTAAAATTACTGCATTTCATGTCATTTACTAGGCCCGGAAATATTGTTTGGAGTTTTTTTCAGTTTTTTTTTTCCGGAAGAAACCCAACCCTGAAAGAAAGACATACATGGTTTACGTGGCGGTGCGTTTAATTTTGTGTTGTGGCTTCATTGTTATCATTTCACTTTTTCAACACATATAGGCCCTATTCATCAACAAAGATAAATAGGCTACCCACCCCTAAATTCCCCCCCCAAAAAAAAAAAAATAATAAATAAATAAATAAACCTCTTTTCGTGAATTATTTTTGTTCTCACACCAGCTTCAAAGGTTTCAAAAACAAGCCCATATTCCGTCTGTGAATCTGCGAGGTTAATGCCACCAGGTTGCAAAGAATTTCATTTCTTACCATTAACTAAACTATACCTTGGCTTGAAAATGGTGTGCTGTCTGGTCCGTCAGTTCGCATGTAAATATGTTGCTGATAATCAACATCAAACATTATATACATGTATACCTTCCTTCCAGTTCCAGAGTCGAATATCTCCACAACAATCCCGTATTCCGTCTGCGAATCAGCGAAGTTAATGCCACCAGGCAGCATGGATTTAGTGGCCCTGCAAAGCTCTCCAGGCTCGGGGAACACGTGGGTGCGGTATCTGTTAGAGCGAGCCACCGGAATCCTCACCGGCAGCGTCTTCTGTGATCATTTCCTGAAAAGGAGTGGTAAATTGAATCCTGATCTACGACAGGGACGTCGATCCTGGGGTCTGGGGCAGTTCCCCCCCCCTCCACTCTCCCCCCCCCCCTTAATGAAGATATTGGGGTGGGGGCAAACTTGTCGATTCGCCACACCAATAATTTTGACAATTGTACAAATTCATAAAACGTAGTGCAGGGATACGTTTAGACCGAAAGCTTCGACCTGTGTATCGAGTCCGGTCGCTTTTTAAGGGTTATCTAACGATCGTGCAGACATTTTACAGGTACCTACCTAGTATCTTTTGTGAGGAGATACTAGGTACCGGCAAACTGTCTGTCCACATCGTTCGATAACCCCTGAAAAACGACCGGCCTCGATACACAGGTCGAAGCTTTCGGTCTAGGATATGTTAAGAAAGCAGTGCAAGGCAATTCAAAATACATGTACTACTAAACATAGATATTTTTCATTTTTTTTTGCGCTGAAAATTGTTGATATTTTTTTCTACCCCCCCCCCCTTAATCTGACAAATGGATTGACGCCCCTAGCTGATCCACATATTCCCAGTGGGCCCGTGTCATTACAACGTGTACACTATAAAAACGCGTAAAAAGGGTTGTTTTTCACGGTTGGACGATGTACGCGCGTACATTGAAAAGGGTATCAAAATCGCCAAAATCAGGAAAAAGGGTATAGTTTTAACAGAAGGTTTACTTCAAAAGAGTATCTTTTGAGATCGCTGATAATTACATTACTTGTTTAGGGTATTCTGAGATCGACTTTCAATTACTTGCTTGGGGTCCATTTTGAAAGTCCATACACGCGCATGGTGTACACCTTTTAATGACACTCCCCCCCCCCCCCCGGGCACATATTTAATCTTAAATGAGAATTTCCCCCATTCTTTAATGTGAATTCATTGAATCAAGAACATTATTAGAAATCCAACACCTGAACTGAAAATTTGAGAAAAGCTGGTTATAGCGGGTTATAGGTCATGCAAGAGATATGATTTTTCAAAAAAAATAAACAAATCTGTGTAATCGTCTTCTGTAGGTGGCAATTCTGTTTAAGTGAATGACGTCATACCAAAACAACTTTCCTTTGACTCGGCACACATTTTATTTTTCATGAAATATTAACGTTTATTTCTGTTGTTTCTCAGGCATACCTTTTTACAAAGTCGGGGGTCAGTTGCCTTGTTGATAGCCCAGAAAATGGAATTCATGCAAATTCATATTCAAGGTCAATAGAGAGTTGTTTTGATATGACATCATAGACTTAAGCAGAAGTGCCGTCTGCAGAGGGCGAAATATAAATATGTACTTCTTCACCATCATTAGCAAAATGTCATTGTTTTAGCTTCGTTGGTTAGAACATTCTTTTTCCAACAAAATGATACCATTTAGTCGGGCGTTTGGATCCTATGGCAATTTCTCTGAGCGAATGTAATTTCCAAATATACTTTTTCAATTTCACCGATCCTCGGAACATCGAGATTTTCTCGCGACATACTGTAGCGTGCCATAAAATCAACTAGACCGACAGACCGCAATACCTCACATTGTCTTTATTTTTATCAAAGCGAGGGCATTTCTGTGGTTTGTCTGTGTGTAGCTTATTATGTGGCACGCTGTAACGAGAAAATATTTCGGTATTCCGAGTATATCGACGGAGTAGAAAAGGGAGGAAATTTGGGAAATGACATCAGTGCCTCAGAAAAATGACTCTATGATCCAAACGCCTCAATGAAAAATCAATGACCATGGTATCATTTTGTTGGAAAAAAAATGTTGTAAGCAATGAAACAAACACATGATGTAGAAGGAAAGGGAATGTTCTAACCAATTAAACAAAAGGTAATTACATTTTGCTGATGATGTAGAAGGAAAAGGAATGGTTCTAACAAATGAAACAAAAACCAATTACATTTTGCTGATGATGTAGAAGAAATTAGCGATCGCAAGTGTTGCGTTCTTCCGGGCCAAACTGTATTACATAAACAGCCATTACGCGAGTTTCTTTTGGAAATCGACAATTCATGAATCGAGCGTTTTATTTCTCCCATTAAGGCCTCAGTCACATTTGACTGCGGACACCGTACGATAACTTTAGCTACGATGTATCTACGATTCTTGGGGCATCGCAGATGGCTACGGTCTGCGAGGTTTGCGTTCACATTATCTACGAGCATCGTGCGATTTCTTGTACGGGCCCTTGAGTTCAAGTAGGTGCAGAGCCTGTACGGATATCGTACAGCTATCGTACAGAGATCGTGCGATATCAGTGCAGTTACCCTGCCGTCTCCTCAGCCTCTTCACAGATATCTTACAATATCGTACAGAGATCGTACGATGATCCCATGAGGTTGCAACCTCCGTACGATTTTTTTTTACCCCTCCCCAAATAGTTGTGGTCACATTTGGCCTACGATGACTTTACGGGGCCCGTAAACTCATCGTATCTTCCATATCGTGCGATCGTACGGTGACAAGCTTTGACTGTACGATTTTCGTACGATTTCATGGACTCCCTAGGGGCATCGTAGCCTCTACGATTTTGTTAAGCGTGAAGGTTCGACAAATTTTTAAAATCGTAAGCCCGTAGCCCGTAGACTTATCGTAGATGGCATGGTAGTCAGGTGGCTTAGTGTAATTACCGTTATTTGGTGGCTAAAAGCACCATTTTTGGTACAGAGCTTCCTTATGGACTAACTTTTGATTTCAGAAGGGGTGCCACCCAAACCGGGTTGGGGATCAGGGTCAGGGGGTATGTTGGGGATGACCCCCTCCCATGGTACAGAAATGCGAATATAATGCAAAATGTGAGCTGTATGATGGAAATTTTGCACAAAGATATTTACTTGTGATGTGATGATATAGAACAGGGAGGCCCCAGGGTGTAAACCTAACCCCTGCCATGCTCCAAGATCCCCCCACTACACCTTGGCTATAGACGTGTAGCCAAAATATTGCTGTTACAAGGCAGATAAAAACATTATTTTGGGGTATATAGCTTCCGTATGAACTATCTTTTGATTATTAAAGGGGAGCCACCCAAATGGGATTCAGAGTCAGGGGACATGGTGGGGGTAACACCCCTCCCATGGTACGGAAATGTGAATTTTATGCACAGTGTATTATTATACAGAATCTAAGTTGTATGATGGGAAATATGCACAAAGATGTTTATTTATGATGTGATGAAATAGGACAAGAATGCCCCGGGGTGTAGCCCTACCCCATACCATGCCCAAAGACCCCCCCCCCACCCACACACACATTCACAAATACACACCTTCGCTATGTTAATAGGCATGTAGCCAAAATATTGGCGTTACAAGGCGGATAAAAGCACCATTGGGTATAGGGCTTCCTTATGAACTAACTTTTGATTTTATAAGGGGAGCCTCTCAAACCAGGTTCAGGATCAGAATCTGGGGGCTTGGTAAGGGGTGACTGCCCCCTCCCTCATGATACAGAAACGTGAATTTTATGCACAGTGTATTATATATATGATTATATTTCAAAACAGGACAAGAAGGCCACGGGGTGTAACCCTACCCAAGTTCCTCTTCCTACCCCTCCCCATCATGAGCTAAGACCAACCCCCCCCCCACCCACACACACACACACACACACACACACTACCTAAGCCATGTAAAACACAATTTTTGAGAGCTTCATTATGAACTAATTAGTGATTTTGCCACGCAAACCAGGTTAAGGATCATGGTCATGGTGGGGATGACCCCTCACGTGTTACATTAATGTGGATTTTATGCACATTGTATCATCTTTTGTGAGCTGTATGATGGAAAGTATGCACAATGATATTAATTAATGGTGTAATTTCGTTTAAAGCAGGACAGGAAGGTCCCGGGTGTTACCCTACCCCAGTTACTCTTCTAACTCCCACGAAACTTCAAGACACGCCCACCTTCGACATGTAGATAGATGTCTAGCCAAAAGATATATCAATCTTTAACAATTAAACATTTGGTAATACGCAGAGCATTTACCGGGATCAGGAGGAGGTGAATAGAGTTCATGGAAGGGTTGCATCAAAATCAAAGTACATGGTAGCTATCATTAGAAATTACAGAAAAGAAAATTGGCACTATCTACAACAGAAAAGGGAGCACTCTAGGTGGGACACGTTTTGTGTAAAGAGGGTATTTTCTTGTATAATAAGAACACTTCACTATACAAAGGGGCACTCTCCAATGCAAAAGTGCACTTTATTCATTTGAAAGGGTCACTTCCGTTTAAAAAGAAAGGCATTATTAACTCTGCATAAAGGGAAAATTCCATATGTAAAAGGGGGATTTGATATAAACTGAGCAGTTTCATATGTTAACTGGCACTTCTTCCCCATCCTGCTATCAGCACTGCCTCAGCTACCCCTATCATTGTACAACCCCTCCCCACATCCTGACTAATTAATCTTAGATTTCTGATAGTTTATTTTCAAAATGTTTTCCCTTTTATCAAAGAAAACTTAGGTTTTATAGCCCCCCCCCCCCGAATGGCCGTTAGACCCTCACCCCCTCTCCTTCCATGAACCCTTTTCACCTCCACTCCATCCTGGTAAATGCTATTTGTATTATCATGTTTGATTGTTTCCTGAAAAATTTATTTATCTATTTTGGCTAGACACTGCCCATGCGCATGACCAAGTTTGGGGTGTTTTAAGGTATAGTGGGGCTAGAGAGGGGAAGTGGGGGAATATTTCCAGTTTTGTTTTAAACTACATGTATATTACATCGTGAATTGATATCTTTGTGCATATTTTTCATTATACAGCTTAGATACTGTTTTATGATACACTGTGCATAAAATTCACATTTCCGTAGCGTGGGAGGGGTGTTACACCCACC
>JZLH01S0635828.1:29745-40163 GCA_001188425.1 Eucidaris tribuloides | reverse complement strand
ATGCCCCCTGATCCTGAATCCCATTTGGGTGGCTCCCCTTCTAAATTCATAAGATAGTTCATACGGAAGCTCTGTACCCCAAATGATGCTTTTATCCGCCTTGTAACTGCAATATTTTGGCTACACGTCTACAGCCAATGTGTAGTGGGGGGGGGTGTCTTGGAGCATGGCAGGGGTTAGGTTTACACCCCGGGACCTCCCTGTTCTATTTCATCACATCACAAGTAAATATATTTGTGCATAATTTCCATCATACAGCTCACATTTTGCACTATATCCACATTTCTGTACCATGGGAGGGGGTCATCCCCAACATACCCCCCTGACCCTGATCCCCAACCCGGTTTGGGTGGCACCCCTTCTGAAATCAAAAGTTAGTCCATCAGGAAGCTCTGTACCAAAAATGGTGCTTTTAGCCACCAAATAACGGTAATCCAAAAATTTGACGTTAAGCCACCTGACTATGGTACGTTCGACGCAGGACATCGCACCGAGGCTTTGCGCTGATCGTACAGTCATTGTACGATATCGGCTATTGTAGTGGGTACTCGAACACTAAAAAATGGCACAATGGCTATACACAATCTCTGTGAACCCCCCTGCACAATATCGTACGATTTCTGTACGATATCGTACAACTCTCTGTACGATATCGAACGATCGGTGAGGAGACCAAGGAGACTACAAGGCTATCACGCGATCTCTGTACGATAGCTGTACGATCTTCGTACAGCCTCAATACCGGCCCGAACTCAAAAGGCCTGTATAAGAAATTGCACGATGCTCGTACATACGTCGTAGCCGGTCGCCATTTGCGATGCCCCAAAAATCGTACGATAAATCGTAGATAAAGTTATCGTACCGTGTACGCAGTCAACTGTGACCTGATGCGTTTTTCCGATATCGTACGATGAATGTACAATCAGCGCACAGCCTCGTTGCAATGTCCCTGCTTCGATCGTACAATATCATCTACGATAAGTGTACGGGCTACGGGCTTACGATTTTTAAAAATTTGTCAAATTTCACACTAACCAAAAATCGTAGAGGCTACGATTCTCGTCGGGAGCCCGTGAAATCGTGCGAAATCGTACAGTCAAAGCTTGTCACCGTAGGGAGATCGTACGAAATGGAAGATACGATGAGTTTACGGGCTCCGTAAGGTCATCTTAGACCAAATGTGACCTAGGCGATAGTGATAGTTTAATTAGTTGCTATGAAGCATTTGATTGGCCTTCTGGGTCCTTGGTGTTTTGTTTGGCTGTTGTTAATTATTTGCATCTTGTATACAAAAAAATAAATAAATTGAAATAAATGAAAAAATGATAATGATTAGGTGATTAATTAATTAATATATTTTGTTTCGTTTCCTGGTTCATATAGGATTCGAGGGCGAGTGTGAGTCCGAGTTGTGTGGTTGTACCATCGTCGTCAAAAATCACTGGTTCAACGAGAAGACTATTGGTCTGCCGTGGCGATCGGGGATATATCTGATGAGAAACCCTTATGATGCCTTCATTGCAGAGAGAAACAGGCAGCATAGCCACGGACATACGGGTTACACTCCTAGGAAATATTTCGAAGGAAATGGTACGACGTAATTGATGTTGCAAGAATATGGTTTATTGAAGTCATGAACAAAAGTTCGGCATATGTTTTTCTACCAAATGCAGTTTCAATCATATCAGGAAAAGGTTTCTTGTCCTGAAGTAGAGCCAGGGACGGTACCACAGGGGGGTCAGGGGGTGTGTGGCCACCTATTTTTTTTTCAAACTTATTAAAATGACGGGAATTTGATTGTTTTTCGAAATTATCGCCCCGCTATTGTTGTTGATTTGGGTAGTGAAAAACAAAAATTGGCGGGCAAAAATGATGCTTTTTGTCTTCGTCGACCCCCTGACCCCGCTTGTCGGACGCCGTTCGGCTTGCAGTTTGGCTAGTAAACGGAATATTTGGCAGGCAAAATTTTCCCGACGGATTTCGCCCCTCCTAAAGTTTTACCCTGGCGCCGCCCCTGAATCGGGCTCATTTGAACTTAATAATGATCTGTTCTGCTTGGGTTATTGATCATTATTCGTAAGAAATCTGCACTTTAAACAGGGCTACGCAAAGAAATAAAAACATTCCAAAATCCAAACTTTTGTCCAGGACTGTACTTTCATCAGCACAAATCAAATGGGTGAACTGCGGTAGACCGAGGGTTCGATGGACCGATTCTAGCGGCTATATAGTGGCAGTCAAAACATCGTCAAGGCTACAAACGCGTATCCTGAAACGAATTCCCTTTCAATAAACGCAACACACGCATTTACTACGCTGGCTGTGTGTTTCGTCGCGTTTGAACATCGTAACAAGAAACGCGTTTCAACAAATGCGTTTGTAATGTGTCTGGTGTTTTCGACTGCCACTGTAGTTTGTGTGTCATTATCGGCCGTAGGTTCAAGGGCGTAGGCTGGGGGTGCACTGGGTGCACATGCACCCCCCCCCCCCCGCAGAGCCATAGGAGTTCCACCCTAATAGCAAAAAAGAAATTTGCAACCACCTTTCTTTTGCTTTCAACGCCTGATTTTCTCAACTGTAGTTCCACCTCCCTAAGATGTGCACCTACCTGTTCCACCTCCCCGAGATGTGCACCTCCCCATGCCCAAACCAGGATACGCCCTTGAGGTTGTTTTTAAAAGGTAAATGACATGACTGGGGATATTCCTCAACTTGGGGCGAAACAATTCTGGAATCAAGTAAACTGGGCAAGGATTTTAATGTGAAAAATTTGTAAGTCAAAAGTTGACTCATTCTAAAGTAACTTCCATCAGTATACCCAAATCTATAGTGTAGCTCTAATCTAATTTGTTCAGGCCTCGGGAGAAATGCTAGTACATTGTATTTTCATGCTTGATTTGGCTTAAGAAAACAAATTCAAGATAAATCCTTCCAGCCAGGAGATATACTCCAGCTGGTGTATCCATGTATCTTTCAACCAGTTTGATTCCAGAGGCATTTTTTTTATTTCTACCAATCATGTCACTGCCCTTTAATTGTGCAAATTGAATTAGAATGAATAAAGAGAGGGAGAACTTGGGGCTCTAACTACAATAAACAATCATATTCAACCGCTACTCACGCTTTTAAGGCTAGATTAGGGAGTTTTGTCTACCCGATATGCCTTCCATTGGTACCGTACAAATCCTCAGTCTATCGGACGCTCAATCTCCGGGGGGGGGGGGGGCACTGTCATTACTAGGTGTACACCATGTGCGTGCATGGACTTTCAAAATGAACCCTAAACAAGTACGTATCTGTCGATCTCAGATTACCCTAAACAA
This sequence comes from Eucidaris tribuloides, assembly GCA_001188425.1. Lineage (NCBI taxonomy): Eukaryota > Metazoa > Echinodermata > Echinoidea > Cidaroida > Cidaridae > Eucidaris > Eucidaris tribuloides. Next base: position 36,840 of record JZLH01S0635828.1, on the reverse strand, counting down.
GTATTCAAGTCTGAAAAGATATACCCTTTTAAAGTATACAGATCTCAGAATACCCTATAACCAAGTATTGAAGTCTGAAAAGATACCCTTTTAAAGTAAGCAAATCCCAGAATACCCTACATAAGTATTCAATTCTGAAAAGATACCCTTTTAAAGTAAACCTGCTATTAAAAGTATAGGCCTACCCCTTTTTCTCATTTTGGCGATTTTGATACCCTTTTCACTGTCACGCGCGTACATCGCCCGACCATCGCCGACCATGAAAACAAACCCTTTTTACGCGTTTTTGTTTTTGTTTTTTTTTTGCACGCGCATGGTATACACCTTGTGTAATGACAGTGCCCCCCACCCCCCCCCCCCTCCCGCTCCCGGCATCAGTCTATAGGGATTCCCCCTCAAAATATCTTGAGCAAATTCTTGACTTTTTTATGCAATAATACTAAGCGGGTAAAAATTAGACCAAACTTTAGAAAGGGCAACCCGTGCCCAATAGGCCACTCGGTTACCCAACCTTTGTCATGGCAAAGGCGGTGTCCTGTTGGTGTGTTGTTTGTACCCAGTATTATCTTGCGTGTGATTTTAATCTTTATGTATATTTTGTTTCTTTAAGTTTAACATGTGTATTAGTGTATTCTGTTCTATTTGTGTAGAAGCGCTTTGAATTAATTTGAAAAGGCGCTATATATATTTTGAATTTTATTATATTTGTGACGTTCAAAGGTCAAGGTCAAATTCAAGGTCACGGCTAAATTATCTTGGCGTGAGTGATTGTCATCAGGCAAGGGTGATATTAAGAAATTACCGTTTTTGTCTCAGGAAATGATTTGAAAAGAAAATATGAAAAGAAGTGAATGAGGATATCGAAAAGGAAAAACAGAACAAAGAAATAAAAAACAGGACATTTACGAGAAAGACATTTTGGGGGATTGGAGTTAACAAAAGAGCATGCAGCCTTATATATAGTTAACCCCTCTACAAAAAGCAATTATTTGATACTCACAAAAACAATGAATACATATAAAGAGAAAGACAAATTTATATATCTTATACAAACTCACTAATTGGGATTTAAGATGTTTTTACAACTATTCAAAGACGGACTGGTTTTTATATTGATTGGGGTATTGTTCCATACTACGGGACCTTTAAAAAAGGTTGAATTCTTGGAAACATTTGTCCTGAGTTTTTTTTTTATCTTCCTTCAAATACCCATAGTTCTGCTTATGAATAACTTTTCATTTGATTTATATTTTGGTCAAACCAAGGATGGAAGGACTATGTCCGGCGCTCACTCAACTTGTGGGCAACCTTTTTCCGGCAGGCTATGGACGTGTTCTCCAACAAAGTACTCGTCGTTCATTACGAAGACCTAAAAGAAGACCTCGAAACTCAACTTCTGCGGATGATTGAATTTCTCGGAGCAGACTCAGCCACTAAGGAACGCATCCAATGCACGCTGGCGTACCCGACGGGAAAGTTTAAGAGACCCAAGAAGAAAAGAAGGACATTTGACCCATATTCAGAGGAACAAAAAAGAGAAATTAATTCAACAATTGCCGAGGTATTGAGACAATTACATGAAGCCGATATGCCGCTACCTCCTTACGCAAAAGATTATAAGACGTTTATGTTTGGAAATGTTCGTTAAGGAAGCTTATAAGGCTCAAAGCTATGTTCATCGTCCACATACATGTAATTTCTCAAGATTTTTTTCATAGTAAAAATAGGCCTATATTGATAAAGTGTATTCAATACGTCTTTTCTGTGTATCACGTAGAAAATGATAATATTCAGACACTGTGGCATTTTTGTCTAATATAACAATATTGAGTCGGCCAAAGGTACCTTTTACTTGACAGGATTATTTTTGCAAGAGTACAACTTCTAAAACACAAAATAAGTCTTTACTTCAGATTTTGATGTTTCATGTAATGAATGCATTAATTCGTTTGCCGGTATTTGTACATACGTTGCCAATGACAACATAACTCTCGAAATGTTTGTATTCTAGGTTGCTTATTTAGTCATTCAAGCAATATCGTGTAGGTCAGATATCAAAGTTACCAAAAATTATTTTGGTTAATGGGGTTTCAACATAACTAAACCAATTAAAACGAGATACACCACAGACACCACACTCTAAATTCCTTAGATTAGGAATTCATCTAAGCGCCTGTTAATAAATATGGACCGAACCAAAATTAGATTAAAAATCTAAATCTAATGGAATTACAAAATCAATCTTATTGATTAAAATTCTAAGTCTAATTTTGGTTTGGTCCCTAATAACAGGCGCTTGGATTAATTTCTAATCTAAGGCATTTAGAATACATAGTATTGCAGTTTTTGTAAGAAAATACCTTGTAAAAGGGAGTCAAAAGATTTCGATAGATCAGTGAACCCCTGCCGGAATAAGACACAATGTCGTCCACAGTGTGTTTACATTGTGAAGACACTGTGAACATAGTGTGGCACTATGTGGATTTGGTGCGCTTTTACAGTGTGACACTTTGATCACTGTGTGGTCTTACAGGTCACACATGATGATCCTCTGTTTTCTGACCAGTGTGTGGATTTGGTGTATTTCACAGTGTGACACTGTGATCACTGTGTGGTCTTAGAGATCCTACTGTGACGACCCTGTGGTTTTTCTGGCCATGGTGTGGATTTGGTGCATTTTTACAGTGTGACACTGTGATCTTTGAGGTCACACATGATGACCTTGTGTTTTTGTGGCCACTATGTGGATTTCGTGCATCACAGAGTGACACTGTGATCACTGTGAGAATAGACTGACGACACTGTGTTCTTTTCATGTGGATTTGGTGCATTTTCACAGAGTGACACTGTGATCACACTGTGACGACATTGTGTTCTCACTCACAATGTTGTTGCCAATTGTGTTATGGATTTCAATAACCGGAGAGTGATTTAGGCAAAACTGTACTAACAAAATTTTATTTTGTAAAAAGAACACATAACTTCTATAAAAAAAACAAGTTTCTATAAACTTAAATTATCGTTTTTAAAACCAGTACTACTATCATTTTGGGAACGTATACAACTGACTGAAATATCAAAAATATAAAAAGGCCAATACATATTTCACTGCAGATAGTTCAGTTTCATCAAAATCGTTACTCTGTCCAGATTTAAGTGACTTTCCGATCTCCAATATGTCTTCTTTTTGTGGCTAGCTTTAAAAATATAGTCTAAGAAATTGGTTAAGAGCCAATCCGTCACTAGTGTACGCGCTGTGACTCAATCGGCTAATTGGCCTGTTCAGGCGCGCTCGGGCAGAAACTGCAGTACATTCGTATTTTCATGCTGTGCATTTGCTCCTAAGAAAACACAGAATTCAAGATAAATACTTCCAGCAGGAGATATTACTCCAGTGGTGTAATCATCGTATCTTTCAAATCCAGTTTGTTCCAGAGGCAGTTTTTTTTTATATTTCTACCGAATCATGTCACTGCGCCGTTGTAATTGATGCAAAATGAATTAGAATGAATAAAGAAAGAGGGAGAACTTGGGGCTCGGCTAAACTACAATAAGACCAATCATGATTCAGCCGCATCAAACAGGCTTTTTTAAGGCGGCAGTTTTGCGTCAGAACCCGATATGCTTCAGCATTGGTACCGGGCGTACAATCCTCTAGTCCTAGATCGGTACGCGTCATCTCGGGGAGGGAAGGGGGGGGGCACTGTCATTAACTAGGTGTAACACCATGTGCGTGCGATGGATTTCAAAATGACAGCCGCTAAGCAAGTAGAGGTATCTGTCAGATCTCAGATTACCACCCTAAACAAGCTATTTAAGCAAGTCTGAAAGTATCACCTTAGACGAGCTAAGAAGTCTCGGGGAATACCTATAACCAAGTATTGAAGTCTGAAAAGGACTACGCTTTTAAGTAAGAGCAAATCCCAGGAATACCCTCATAAGTAGTTGCATTCTGAAAAGATAAAATCCCTTTGAAGTAAACGCTGGTCTATTAAAACTATAGGCCTAACTACCTTTTTCAATTTGTGGGCGATTTGATACCCCTTTTCCACTGTCACGCAACGCGTACATCGCCCGGACCGTCATCGGCCGACCATGAACCAAGAGAGCGACTTTTTACAGCGTTTTGTTTTTGTTTTTTTTTTGGGCAGACGCGAGGTATAGCGACACCCGTGGAGGCGTTGTGTTATGACAGTGCCAGAGGGGCCGCCACGCGCCCCCCCGCAGGCGGCCAGCGCGAACCCTCCCGGACATCAGTCTACTGAGGTCCGCGATTCCCCCTCAAAATATTGAGCAAATTCTTGATTTTTATCAATAATCTAAGCGGAGGCGAGCTGGGAAATGCGCGGATGGCGGGCGAAGGGAAAGGTGAGACTCGTCGAGCGAGATGAACAAGAACTTAGAGCCCAAAATTCCTAAGTTAGCAGAAAGCGGCAAGGGCGAACAGCCGGTGCCAATAGGGGCCCACTGCCGGGAGCAGTGCCGGGGCAGCGAGGGAAGGGAGCGGGCGTTACCCAACTTTGTCATGGCGAAAGGCGGTGCCGCTGGTTGTGTGGTTTGTTTTGTACCAGTATTATCTTGGCGTGTATGATTTTAGATCTTAGTTATGTATATTTGTGTTTCTTTCAAGTTTAACATGTGTAGATTAGTGTGAGTCATGTTGTCATGTTTTGTAGAAAGCGAGGCAGTTGAATTAATTGTAAACCAAAAGGCCGGCACGGTAATATACTATGTTGTGAATTTTATTATACGTTGTTGACGTTCAAAGGCAAGGTCCAAATTCAAGGATACACGCTAAATTATCTGGCGTGAGTGATATGTCATCAGGGCATGGGTGATTTAGAACTATGTATTTGTTAGATGATTTGAAAAGACAATTGCAGGGTGTGGGTTATGGGATGCTACCACGGTTTCCACAGAGAAGAAACATTTTGGGGGATTGGAGAAGTTAAACGGCTCGCCTTAATTTTCTCCCCTCTACAAAAGCAATTATTTTGATATCACAACTAGAATAAATTGCGAAGAGAAGACAAATCTTATATATCATTTAAGTAGCAACTCACTGGAGATATTGGGATTTAAGATGTTTTTACAACGTATTCCACAGACGACGGACTCGGTTTCTTACTACTGTGAGTATGGGGTATTTGTCGCATACCTACGTGGGACTTTAAAAAAGGTCTGAATTCTTGGACGATTTTCCTGAGTTTTTTTTGAAATCTTGGCTTCAAATACCGCATAGTTGTGCTTATTGAATAACCTTTTTGCATTTGATTTATACTTTTGGTCAAACGCAAGGATGGAAGGACTAATGTCCGGCGCTCACTCAACTTGTGGGCAACCTTTTTTTCGCGTCGAGGCTATGGAGCGGTTCTCGCAACACAAGTACTCCGCGTTCATCTCGAAGACGGCTAATAAGGAGACCTCGAACTCAACTTCTGTCTGGCGGCATGATGAATTTCTCCGGAGCAGACTCAGGCACTCAAGGAACCGCGTGCCTAATAGCACGCTGGCGTACCCGACGGGAAAGTTTAAGAGACTCAAGAAGAAAAGAGAGGACATTTGACCCATATTCAGAGGCAGAAAAAAGAGAAATTTTAAATCTCACAATTGCGCGAGGTATTCGAGACAAGTTTACATGATAGCCCGATATGACCGCTACTCCTTACGCAAAGGGAAGATTATAAGCACGTTTATGTTTGTGAAGAAATGTTCGTTAAGAAGGCTATATAGGCTCCAGCTAGTTTTGTGATCGTCCATGGTATCGATGGGCACCATAGAATTTCTCAAGATGGATTTTTTCATAGTACACATAGGCCTACTGGATAAGTGTATTCAACCGCTCTTTTCTTGTATCACACAATACGACAATGATAATATTAACAGAAACGATGTGGCATTTTTCGTCTAGCATATACAATGTTGGTCGCTCGGCCAAAGGTACTTACTGCTGACAGGCATTATTTTTGTAAGAGTTAAACTTAAAATAGCTTGTATGCTTCTGATTTGGGATGCTTCATGATGTAATGAATGAATTAACTTGCGTTTGCCGGTATTTCTTGTACTACATTTGCTCAATGAACATAACTCCGGAAGGATGTTTGTCTACTGCAGATTGACTTATTAGCCATTCAACGCAATATCATGTGGCTTAGATGATACGCAAAGTTTAACCAATTATTATTTTGTTAAAGGTATGGGGGTTTCAACATAACTAAACCGAGAAAGAGAAACGTAGAAACAATTAAAAGAACGAGATACACCGACAGCGGAGGCTCACTGGCGACAGGCTAGGCTAATTTCGTTAGATTAAGGATTCATGCTAAAGCGCGCTGTATTAATGAAAGACCCGAGACCAAAATTGAACTGTAAAAATCTCAAAATCTAACTGAAATTAATCCACCAGGAAATCAGCAATCTTTGAATTGATAGTAGTAGCAATGCTAAGGTCTAATGTTTGGTTTGGGTCCCGTAAAAGTAACAGGCGCTTGGAATCTAATTTCTATCTAGGCTTCTAAAATCAATGGTATTGCATTTTGTTGTGTAAAGAATATACCTTCGTGAAAGGGAGTCAAAAAGATTTCCGATAGTTCAGTGAAACGCCCTGCCGGAAATAAGACACAACTGTCGTCCACGAGTGTGTGTTACATTGTGAAGACACTGTAGGAACATAGTGTGGCACTAATGTGGCTTTGGGTGGCCTTTTAAACAGTGTGGAACACTCGTTGACTCACACTGTGTGGCATTTATGTAGGCAGGTCACACGGGAGAGAGAGGGAGGGGCCAGCAGCGAATCAGTGATGATCCTCTTGTTTTCCTGGACGCAGGTGGTGGATGTTGGTGTATTTCAACAGTGTGAAGTGTGAAGGAAGCTGTGATCACTGGTGTCTTAGAGATCCCCACGTGGACCCGATGGTGGTTATTGTTTCTGGCCATCGGTGTCGGATTTTTTTGGGTGGGAGGCATTTTCCACAGCTGCAGCACTGTGATCCTTTGAGTCACAATGATGGACCTTGTCTGTTTTTGATGCCACTGTTGGATTTGGTGGCATCACAGGAGTGACAGCTGTATCACTGTGAAATAGACTGAAACGGA
>JZLH01S0635828.1:9166-21837 GCA_001188425.1 Eucidaris tribuloides | reverse complement strand
GGTGTGTATAGGGTTTAGTTTGCTGTTTTTTTTTCATTTTGCACTAATTATTAATGTTATAAATACACTTTATATACTATATTAAATGGTGTATGTTATGTCGTGCACTATTCTAGACTATATGAACTCCAAATGCATAATTATCCCTCGTGCAACTCTATTTCAACTCGGCCTTCGGCCTCGTTTAAATAAAACTGCACTCGGGCTAATTATGCATTTGTCGTGCACATAGTCTAGTATAGTGCACTCCATATCATACACTATTTATATAATAGTCTTTGTAATTACAATACATATATGGATATGAAATATACATGCAGAAAAGATCCTATTCGAAAGAAAGCATATCGAAATATAAATATAAACACATACACACACACACACACACACACACACACACACACACACACACACACACACACACACACACACACACTCGACACACACACACACACACACACACACACAACACACACACACTACACGTAACACACCACACACACACACACACACACACACACACACACACACACACACACACACACACACACACACACACACACACACACACACACACACACACACACACACACACACACACACACACACACACACACACACACACACATACACACATTTTTTTTTTCGGCCGCTGGCTGGCCGTGAACGAGCATGATTTGGCCGCGGATGAACATTTCCCTTTGAAAAAACAAACAAACAAACAAACAAACCTGCGATTCGCCTACAGGGTGGCCCAGAAAGAATGCTACACTTGCGATCGTTAATTTCTTCAACATCATCCACAAAATGTCATTGGTGATTATTTCAAGGGTTAGAACATTCTTTTTTCGACAAAATGAAACCATGATCATTGAGTTTGATTCAGGTGTTTGGATCTTAGGGCTATTTTTCTGAGGCAATGTAATTTCCTAAATTTGCTATTTTAGCAACTCCAGCGATCATCAGAACACCGAAATATTCTCGCGTGACGGCGTGCCATAGAATAATCTCCGTCGAGATAAAGCACAGGAATGCCCTCGCGTTGATAAGGACGACGATGTGAGCTACATCTCCCATTGTCATCGCGGTTTGTCTGCTATGGCACGCTGAGACGCTAATATCTCGGTTTTCTGATGACCGCCGCTGTTGAAAAATTGGCAAATTTGAGAAACGACATTGCCTCGGAAAAATGGACGCAGGATCCAAATAAATTATTAAAAATCAATGATCACGGTATTATATCGTTGGAAAAAGAATATTCTAACCACTGATACAAACACAATGACATATTTCAGATGATGGTGAAGAAATTAGCTATCGCAGGTGTAACAATCTTTCTGGGCCACTCTGTATATGGTTTTCATCATAGTACAAAAAAAGTGTTTCATTTATTTCTTTGTTTGTTTTTTCAATTATTTTTTTACAAATAGAATGGATACGTAGCGTTAATTTATGAAATGTGAAGCGTCCTCTGCGAGTTAACTGCTATAATGGAGCCTAACGGTGGGCCTAAAATAACAGCATCACAGCCTCGGTACCGGACGGGAATGGGACCGCGGCTGATGGCTACGATGGGACTTGTCATGATTGTGGTCCTGGTCCTAATTCAACTTGGTTACGAACCTGTGGTGAGGCGGATGAGTCTACCAATTTATAACGTGACATCACGTTTCTCGGTCGATCGTTTGCACGTCAGACACAATGCCAATGGACGGGAAAATGGTAAAATGTCCCATTCATTTCGATGGTTTAATAAGCACTATTAGTCGTGTGAATAGAGTTCACGCAATTCAAATACATTTTATGAAGTACCAACAAGGTGTCTTTTTTACACTACGTCGCTGAATTAAATAATTTGTAAACAAACAATATGATATTATGCGTGCTCAGTATTGTTATCATTTATATTGTTATGATAAAATGATTTACTATCATTAGTATTCTATCTTTCCACAATAAGTTTTTAATGCTTCAGCTGACCGTTAGCATGGCAGTCCTTTTCCCGGGCAAGCTAATTGGGTACTGTTACCAAGAGTTTAAAATTAAATCATCATCCTCCTCCTCCTCCTCCTTCCTCCTCCTCCTCCTCCTGCTTCTCCTGCTCCTGCTCCTGCTCCTCCTCCCTTCGGCTTCGACTTCTTCTACTTCTACCTCGTCTACTTCGTCCACTTCTTCTTGAACTCGCAGGATGGGATTCTTGTTGATTATTAAACAGTTAAAGCCCAAGTACAGTTTTGATCAATCAGACAATTTTGTTAGTAAATAATTATGTCACAAAGTATTCATCAGAAAACAACATCATACCTACTGAAAATTGTTTATAGTGACAAATTGCGGTGTTTATATCAAAGGAGAGCATCTAGCGGTACGTATATTACCTATTGGAAATCTCCCCCTCCCCCCAAGAATTTACACTTTATTTCTCAAAAATGTGAAAGTTTTCAGAGAGAGCAAGTTTCAGGATATTAATTGATCACATAGGTGTATCTAAAAACATAATTGACAAAAAAAAATAATACATTTTTACCATTTACCAAACTATACCTTGGCTTTAAAGTGGTTTGCAGTCTGGTCCGTCAGTTTGCACGTAAATAAGTTGCTGATAGTCATCATCAAACATTATATATACCTTCCTTCCAGTTCCAGAGTCCAATATCTCCACAACAATTCCGTATTCTGTCTGCGAATCTGCGAAGTTAATGCCACCAGGCAGCATGGATTTAGTGGCACTGAAAAGCTTCGCCGGGTCGGGGACACGTGACGCGATATCTGCTAGAAAGGGCGACAAGGTATCTTCACGCGGAAAGTGTGTTTTGTGATGGATCTCTTCGAAGAGGCGGTAAGTCAAATCAGGGAGGCCGCACGGGGGGGGGGGGGGGCAGGAGGAGGCGGGCCGCCCGCCTATTGTTGTTCAACTTTGGCCGTGAAAAATTTTGGCCACGAAATTTTCCTCCCCCTGCCCTGCTGACTTTCCGACTGCTGATTAGGCGCGTTGAAAAAAAAATGGCCCGCGAAATACCCCCCCCCCCCCCCGACCACTGTGCGACTTTTCGGCTTTGGCCGCGAATTTTTTTTTTGGTTGGCTGGGAAAATTTTCCCGACGGATTTCGCCCGCCCTAAGATTTTATCCTGGCGCCGCCCCGAAGTAAAATCCTCATAGGTGGCGATCCCGGGGGGATGTGCCCCACCCCTCCCCCTCGATTTTTTTTCTGAAGGGATTAATCCCCTCAATTTCTAAAGCTTACTGTTACACGTATATTTTTTTCAATTTTTGATAGTTTTTGTTATCAGCAAACGTATTCAAAAGATAACAACGATTAAAATAGATTATTAAACTTTATTGAATGTGGGGCGGGGGAGGGGGGGGATTCAAAGTCATACATTCTACTTTCGTACGGAAATATGTATTCTCGGGGCAATTTTTTTCCCCGCACGAGGATATCTTTATTTCGCCTCCCGTGTTTTCGTCCCCCAGTGCACTCGTCTCATGAAATCTCTGCTACTGCAAATCATAAAGCAAAATTCCAGTTTCATATTAGTCATTTGATTTCAATAGAGACAGAAAAATCAGCCAAAGCACTTCAATGAACGTTTCACAAATATCGGGCAAAAATATGAAATATGAATGGGATTATTATTATTTTTTCAAATTCTTACCATCAGTACAAATTGGCAAACTGCTCTGTTCCATGCGAGCAGACCTCATTTTGTACATAAAATGTTGCTAAATTTTCTTTTACTGTTAAAGATATTTTTTCATCTGTGTGGTCCACGTATGTTCAAACTAACACATTTTACTTGATTCTCAATGCGAATGTGCTCTTGCATAAACACTCAAGTAAATGACAGTTAATGCCAATTTTGTCTACAAATGAGAAGTTGGTCACAGTGAATGTTACAGCGTCGGCAATATTGTAATAATGTTCGAAATTTTAAAGTGTTATATCTTTATTATCATTTGTCCAACTTTGCTCAAATTTCAATGGATTTGTTTTCCTGTGGTTTTGTTGTTGTTGTTGTTGTTGTTGCTGTTGTTGTTGTTTTGGTTGTTGTTGTTGTTTTGTTTTGTTTTGGGGTCTTCCGTCCAAATCAACTTGTTATGAGCGTGGAAGTCAGATTTAAAAGCGCCTTGCAAAAATTATTACCAGTTAATTATCATTTTTAAGTGATTATAATGTCCACATAGGCAAAAAAAACAAAAAACTGTGATACTAAAAACGAAATTTTGGTGCAAATCATCCTTGTCTCGATCTTTATCTTGTATATGAATTAAGTCAAAATTGTAACGTAAATTGCTTTTTGTGAAGATCACATTATTCCTTACAAAAATACCATGTGAAATAGCGTGTTAGAATGTATCCCATTCAATGTGCCTTGAAAGTAGGAACATTTTAACTTTCTACAGAGTTGTATTACAACGTATTAATCCATGCGCAGTGGCGCATCTAGGGATTATGTCGCCCTGGGCAAACGTTAAAATTGAGTCCCCAACCCCCCCCCCCCCTCCTAAAAATTGACTTACAGTTACACGTGAGGGAGCAAAGAGACTGAGCGATAGATTATCTTTGAAATTAAACCATAAAAGCGCAATTTCTTATTATAATACGTATAACTTAGCAACAGATCACTGCAATCGAACAATACATTTTCGAATCCAAAAGATTGATAAATGGTATCACTACTTCGGGAAATGAGGCACAAACTTTACAAACACTTTCGAGAAATATAGCAAAATAACCAAAGATTTTTTTTTTTCAAATACTAAACCTTTGCAAAATGCTATTCGTATACACTTGACTGGGGCACTTTATTGAACAAAAGATTGATTAAATTCCATTTTTGTCAATTTTTGTTAGCCTTTTTAAAGACTATTTATCAATTATTGGAGTGTGAAATTACGAGATCCTGATTAAAATTTTCATCCTTTTTACCCAAAAAAACCCTTTTTTAAATGCACTTTACCCTGTGGATTGGGAGGGAGGAGTGACATCAAAGTTCTCCATTACCTATATTCATTTCTAGAGCAGTGCTTCCAGGAAAAGGGGGTGTTCTCAGGGGGGAGCGTTTTGCGGATACAGCCCCTCCCCGGTATGGATATACCCTCCCTACTCAAAAGTATTGCAACATACACTATAACGCATACATATTACGTTGAAGGGGTCTTTCTAAAATGACGTCCTAATTACGTTTATGATTGGAAAATAACAAATTATTTGAAAAGACATCAATGAATATTCTTTCTCGTTTCTTCTCCAAGGCGGAGAGATTATCAAATGCAGGCGCGCCCACAACAGAGGGGCTAAAACATAAAATTTTGCATTTTTTCGCTTCCCTAGGGGTGGGGTGTTAATTCACACTAGCATGGTAATTCGGTTTCATATTACCAATGAAACGGTTTTAATGGTTTGGAAAGACTTCCAGCAAACAAAAAATGTGAATTTGTTCCTCTGAAGGGGTCTCAGAAAGAAGACCACGCCCCTCGAATACGATAGTGACTTCCTATCTTCATAAGACAGTGGCAAGGAGCAAACGCCCCATATTTTAAACAAGACTTCTTCAAGTTATAATTTCTTATTCTTTCGCAATTTTAAAGGCAGTTTATTATTGTAAACATTTTTAAATTTACTGTCATGAGAATTCTCAATACATTGGATATAATCATGCGAAGAGAAAGCCGTCATCTTTAATTAGTAGCCTTATTCTCCTTTTCACTGTCTTATGAAGATAGGAGGTCACTTTCGTCTTCGAGGGGTGTGGTCTTCTTTCTGAGACCCCTTTAGAGGAACATATTGATATTTTTTGTTTGCTGGAAGTCTTTCCAAACCATCAAAACCGTTATTGGTAATATGAAACCGAATTACAATGCTAGTGTGAATTAACACCCCACCCCTATAGGGAGCCGAAAAAATGCAAAACTTTATGTTCCAGCCCCTCTGTCGTGGGTGCGCCTGCATTTGATAATCTTTCCGACTTGGAGAAGAAACGAGAAAGAATATTTATTGATGTCTTTTAAAAAAAAATGTTATTTTCTAATCATAAATGTAATTAGGACATCATTTTAGAAAGACCCCTTCAACGTAAAATGTATGCGTTTTAGTGTATGTTGCAATACCTTTGAGTAGGGAGGGTAAGTTTGTTTTTGTCTAGGAGGTCCAACACTACGGCCTCTCATGACAATGATACCAATTTTTCTTTGTCTTTTGGTTGTGTCGCATAGGTTTCGAAGGAGAGTGTGAGCCCATGGATTGCAGATGCACGATCGTCGTTAAAGAGCACGGGAACAAAAAATTTAACGATGCGGGAATTGAATGGGAAGCGGGTATATACCTGATGAGAAACCCTTATGACGCCTTTACTGCTGAGAGAAATAGAGTATATAGTGGCTTGCACTCAGGTCTCGGCAACCGCAGCATTTTCAGAGGGGAAGGTATAACTCTTTTAGTTATTATTTACCCTTTCTATCTCTTGCCCCTCTTTCGTCCTTATTGTTCTTTTGCCCGACTTGTACTTCTTTCTTTTTAGTATATCTTCTACGTCGTCGTCGTCTTAATTTATAATCATTCATCATCATCATCTTCTTCTTCTTCTTCTTCTTCTTCTTCTTCTTCTTCTTCTTCTTCTTCTTCTTCTTCTTCTTCTTCTTCTTCTTCTTCTTCTTCTTCTTTTCTTCTTCTTCTTCTTCTTCTTCTTCTCCTTCTTCTTTTTCTCCTTCTCCCTCCTCCTTCGTCTTCCCTCTCTTTTTCGTCTTATATTTCTCATTCTTTTGTTCTTTTTCCTAGCTTCCTTATTACTTTTGACCCATTATGTTGATTTTGGTCAAACTTGACCCGGAATTTGGTTGAAACTGACCCTTTTCCGAGTGTGCCCCCAACGGATCCTTTCTTCGAGTCAGACTGACCCGGAATTTTTGAGAGTGTACTAGTATTGCCTTGAAGATGACAATATCAGTTGGAAATTAAGTCCTGTCATTTTTATTTTCAATCACCAACAGACTCGTTTCATATTTTCGGAGACATTTTTAAAGTAAGTTGTTATATGATGGAATTTGGAATTAATGAGATTTGATGTGTTTGATTCTGTCGGTACTTCAAAATGTGCATGTTAAAGTCTGCGCTCTTGTCAATACACTCTTTTCCATAATCAAATGAAATGTATCACATAAAAGGCCACAACTTGAACTTCTGTTCCAGGTATTACATGCGATGTGCTGTTATTCTCACCGTCAGTTTGTAATTTTATTCCTTAACGTTATGACGTCTTCATAATTTTAATTACGTGTACTCGTGTTCTTTGACGTAATTTATGAATGAAATGAATTATACGATTTTCTCATCATATAACGTCTTTTTTTCAGACTGGAACGAAGAAGTCGCAAGATACCTCAAGAAGTGGCGGAGGTATTTTCTTCAAGCCTCGAGTATATTTCCCCCAAACAAAATGCTCGTTGTTCATTACGAAGACCTAAAAGAAGACCTCAACACTCAACTACGGCGGATGATTGCATTTCTTGGGGCTGACTCGGCCACCGAGGAACGCATCCAATGCACGCTGGCCTACCCGACGGGAAAGTTTAAAAGGACCAAGAGGAAAAGAATGTTTGATCCGTACTCGACAAAACAAAAAAGAACAATTAATGCAGCGATTATAGAAGTATTGAAACAATTACAGGAAGCCAATGTGCCGCTACCACCATATGCGAAGGATTATTTATAATGTTATTTCTGATTGGTTATTTGATTTCTACCTTGACGATTTAACCAGCTTATGCCGACGTATCAACATTCTTATAAAACGCCGAACTATCAACTTTTTTTTCTTACTAGAACGTTTACCAGCGTGCTTCAGCGTCCTCGTAACTTTACCCTAGAAAGTCCAATGGGAGCACAATGTGCCCCCTACCACATTATTCTTCACTACTTCCACAATTTCTGACGAAATTTGATCAAACTTGGTGACTGTTGTGTATATATGTATTTATGGCGAACAATATGATATATAGTTTAGGGTTACTCGTGAAATTATGTTGCCATTGCAACGACAATTCAAATTCATGTACGTGTGTCATTTTTTGATGTTTCATTGTTTTTCTTTCACCACACAGAACTAAAAATAAGATTTACTGTCACATATTTTTCATACTTTTTGCCTCATGTATGACATTATACTTATGTTTCATCTATTAAAAATAACTTCAATCAATTGCTTTTATTTTTGGAGAGGAAAATAGCATCAAAACAATAAACAACAATTAAAAATGTTTCATTCAATTTCTTAATTTTTTGTATCCATTTTCAATCATTATATTACACAAGAATCAAAGTATATGTAAATACATACATCAAAAAGGTGTGCCAAAATGATATAAAATTGCATTTATCCGTGTTATTCGAAGCTTTTGGTACAATCAACAGTGTATAGTAATACGTGCACATTATCACTGCAAGTATGATAACACAAAATATGAACCAAAACATTCAAATTTACTCAAGATACTTGTTTTTTTTTCTCTAAAAATACGATATTTTGAATGATTATTGACAAATTAATCAGGTGTGAATGTATTAATGAGATATCAAAGACGAAACTTACAAATATCTAACAAAATTCCCCTGTGTGAATTATCATGAATATCGCCCCCATATGGTGACCGTGCGAAACTTTAATGATGGCATTTTGTAGAGTTAGAGTTGTTTTACATGTGTATCAAATTTGAGAGTGATTGGTCAACAAAAGTGTGCGGTGGTCCGTCTTTCCCGACCTATCAGGTAAAACAGACAAGCGAAGGACAACATTTGTAAACGTCATTGACAGTCTGTGTAACTTTCACATTGTTCAATGAGAGGGTTTGATCAAATACAACTTCTTGTTCTTAGATAGAGTGTTATATATCATTGTTTA
Source organism: Eucidaris tribuloides (assembly GCA_001188425.1). Taxonomy (NCBI): domain Eukaryota; kingdom Metazoa; phylum Echinodermata; class Echinoidea; order Cidaroida; family Cidaridae; genus Eucidaris; species Eucidaris tribuloides. Next base: position 12,939 of record JZLH01S0635828.1, on the reverse strand, counting down.
TTGTAGAGTTATGACAAGTTAGGTGGCCGTCATACCCCACTTTCCCCTCGATCATGTTTGGTTGATGTTAATGAAGGCATGAAGGCACATGCTATTAAAATACAGCCTAAATTACAGAATATGTAGGTGAAAGTTCAAAGGTCATAGTTTGTTAAATATGTGAAAAAAAAAATATACGACACCCAAGTAGATCCCTGTCATTTGATTGGAGGATTGTTAGTCACATGATATTGAATAAATACTCCATTCAGCGCAGCGTGCATTTTGGTTATATTTTTACGTGCATTTTAGTTATATTTTTGCGTGCATGTTTGTTATATTTTTGCGTGCGTGCATATTAGTTAATATTTTCGTCCCATTCCACGGTTCGCAGTGCGGTACACGTATTGTACATGCGCTGTCCCACTTAGCTGTGCGATGCGATGTACGTGAGTTATAAGTTTGAAATTAAACATAACCATTCTCACTGCTTTAATAAAGATTTAAATATTTGGTGAAATTTAGACTAAAATGAGGAAACTACAGAGACATCTATACACACAAATACTGAACATGCTGAATTTGTGAATAAGCCAGAAAGGGTATCAGAATAGGCATATGCATGGCTATATTTTTTCATACTTTACAATCCTCCAAACAAATTACAAAGATCTACTTTATGATGTTGTATAAAACAAATAATGAATGTTTTATCATTCGTTCGATAGTACAAATATTTTCATTCGTTGAAAGGTTAAACGGATCATTCAACTCGGCTTCGCCTCGTTGAATGGAACGTTTAATCTTTCAACGAATGAAAATATTCGTACCATTGAACTCATAAACATTCATTATTTGTATATTATGTATTGAAAATGTGGTTTCCGTTCGATAACTTTGAAAATGTTAGATAGTTTTTTTATTTTTTATTTGGTATGAATGAACATGGTATCAAAATACAGCCTATGTTTGATTTTGGACTATATGTTTGCCAAAGGTCATACGGTAGCTCATTAAATGTGTGAAAATATGTTTGTATCTGCAAATATGGTTTCCGTTCGATAACTTTAGTAATGTTAAACATGTTTTACTGAAATTTGGTAAGAGGGTACATCGTATAAAGATATCGCCTAAGTTTGAGCTTTATGTTGACCGAAGGTCAAAGTTTGCAGTTCATCAAATATGCATATGTAGGTCATCACTCGGCAAGTTGATGCTACCTTTTGCGTTGTCATTGTTTATCGTGCTCTTTACTCACTTAAATTTAAGTGAACCGTCAACGGTAATCATTGATAAAATAAAACACTTGTGGAATGTTACATGGTTTTTATTTTTGGTTGTTCTTAATTTTTTGCTAAATTTAGACAGCAATCATTTACGTAAAATAAATTTAATGTCCTAAAAGGTATTTTTTATACACATTTTGAAAGTAACAAACGCAGGCGCAGTTCTATAGAGCAAAGATTTTACTGGGGGCTTGTTGTGGAACTTTTTGAAAATACCCATAGAAAAGACGTTATAGGCATGGTAAATATATATTTAAAGGATATATTTTATGAAGATTATTATAGATCGTAAGTCAGGTTTTTGAAAAATTGTAGTAGAAGCATGCAAAAAACTGTAATTGGATAGTCATACTTGCGAGGGGGGGGGGGTCGAGGGGACGGCTCGGTGTAAAAATGTCAGAGGTAAAAATGTCAGGTAAAAATGTCAGAGGTAAAAATGTCAGAGGTAATAATGTCAGAGGTAAAAATGTCAGAGGTAAAAATGTCAGAGGTAAAAAATGTCAGAGATGAAAAATGTCAGCAGGTACCTGTCAGAAGATACCCTTTTTAAGTAAGCCTTTTGTTAGGAATAGGTGACTGCCCCCCCCCACTGTCCACTAATTGGACAGTCCCAAAGTTCGGTGTCTGTTGTGTGAATGTGAGTGAGTTGTGTGTTGTGTGTGTGTATGTGCTGTGTGTGGTGTGTGTGTGTGTGTGTGTTTGTGCGTGTGTGTGGGGTGATGTGTGTGTATGTGTTGTTGTGATGTGTGTGTAGGTGTGGTGTGTGTGTGTGCGTGAGATGTGACGTGTGGCTGTAGTGTGTGTGATGTGTGGTGTGTTGTATGTGTTGTTTGACTGTGTGTAGTGTAGTGTGTGTGTGTGTGTGAGTGTGCTGTGTGTGTGTGGTGTGTGTGTTGTGTGTGTGTTGTGTGGATTGTGTGTGTGTGTGGTGTTGTGTGTGGTGGTGTGTGTGTGGTGTGCATGTGTGTGTGTGCCTTGTGTGTGTGTATGTGGTGTGTGTGTTTTTGCCGCCTTTCAGAGTTCTTTTTGCGTAAATATGTTAAAGCTGGTTTCTGTTTTACTCGTTTTTGTGCGCACAGCATGGTGGTCAATCTTGAATTACAGTGATTCCCTTGCGCTGGGCCCTTGTTCACCATTGACCACATTTACCTCATCGGTGCAACGAACTAACAGGCTAAGGTCTAGATAGAAACTCTTGGCAGGATTAGAGTACTATCAATGGTTTGTCAAGTACCTCTTTTTAACGAACCACCAGTAGCTGGCGTATGGCATTCGTTGAAAAAAACAACACACACACACACACGTTAGGTAGTTCCTTTTCACGATTTTAATATATTTTAGAGCAGGATATTGTCATTTTACATGTTTAACTGGAGTTTTTTTCATAAAGTGGGTGATTTACATACTCGGCGGGAGGAAGGGCGTGGTGGAACGGCGGGAAACGGTGTCGGAGTCCATCTCCCGCCATATGCGTGATACTCCCACTCCAGAGGATTTACAACACTGTACACTGTAAAGGCTCCCATACACGATCAATGTTTTGTCAATTGATAGATGTCGATTAATTGATATCAATTCATTGAAACCTTTGGCGTGGCACAAACTTTTCGAACAAAGAATCTTGATCCTATGCTCTTACTGAAAAAGAAAAATAATAATTTCTGCTCGTCTACAATTATGGCCACAGGCCTGCGTCCAATAAAGCCAGAATTATGAAAAACAGTCTTGTGAAGTTTTTCCCTTTACAAGTTTCGGGGAAACACCAGACCTGTCACTGCAGTTGTATGGATTCCTTTCGTTCAGTTATCAGCATCAAAGGCTATCCGCTCCTACCACATTCCACAGAAGTGCGCGCTCTGACTGCAGCCTGAACATGCTGAAGGTGGCTGGGCCCTCGTCTTGTTCGTATGGTCATGGGCTGCATGAAAAATGCAGCCCCTATTTTTTAAAGTAATAAAAATAAAGTGGATTTTACCGCTTTTTCTGAAACTAAACAAAAAACTCGTCTCCCTATTGTAATTAATTTGGATTTTATTTTTTTTTCATTTGTGGCGAGCTACAAACAGTTTTGGTCGTCGTCGCCCCCCTGCCCCCGCGTGTCGGATGGTTTGGCTTGTAATTTGGCAGGTAAAAAATTGGCGGGCAAAAAAAGGTTTTGGTTGTCGTCGACCCACTGCCCCCTTCCCATCCCCCCCCCCCGTTTGTCGGATGTTGTTTTACTTGTAATGTGGCTAGTATTTTTTTTTTGGGGGGGGGCAAAATTTTCCCCGATTTTTCGCCCCTCGTAAGATTTTACCCTTGCGCCGCCCCTGTGCATGATCTACTTTGGGAGTAGAATTCTGATGTTATGTGTGCTACAAAGTTCGGGTATTACATGCAAAGAGGATAATGGAGGAGATAAAGTCTAATAAAGATGGGGTAAAAATAAGTTTAGACGGTAGACAGTTTCAAAGAAAGTACATACGCGTACGCAGGGGGTGTTTGGGGTGTGCATACACCCCCTTTTCC
>JZLH01S0635823.1:8907-19630 GCA_001188425.1 Eucidaris tribuloides | reverse complement strand
GGACACACACACACGCATACACACACACACACACACACACACACACACACACACACACACACACACACACACACACACACACACACACACACACACACACACACACACACACACACACACACACACACACACACACACACACACACACACACACACAGGACAAAATAATTGATGTTATGTAATAAACATTTCCCTCGAAAGTATCGACAATCATTTTTTCCTCAATCGTAGCATCTCTCGAAACTTGCCTGTGATTTGTCATTCATGAACATTATTTTTTTCTTGGGGTGCATTTGCCTGGCTGAAAAATTAGTAACATTTTGGTGATATTTCAACAGTTTTGAATAGTAATATGTTAGCTGCAACACACTTTTTTGTAATAGCACTACATCTACTACACACACTTAGGATGAAGAGATTCGCGAAATGAATTTACCAAGACAAATAAAGTAAATGAATAAAATAAATAAGTATTCAAAAATACAATAAAACAAAATACAAATGAAAAATTAAAACCACCTTCGCTCAAAATAGTAATCGAGTCTCGGTTGTTCGTGTTATTATTATTATTATTATTATTATTATTATTATTATTTGGGGGGTCGAGTAGGGTGGGGATCTTCAACACTTATCCCATGATAACCCGACGAAAAACGATTTAATAATACCTCTTTGACATTTTATCATTAATTTTCCCATGGATACGCTTGTGGTCACGAGTTGAAAATGTCAGCGAAAAAGGTGAAAAAAATAGCTGGTTTCACCCTTTCCCTTTCAATTATTTTCTATATTGGTTTCCGAATTAACAACCTACGCATAACCTGAGTAGATTTATGGATAGAGAAAAAGAGAGAAAAAAAAACCATTTTTTTTACTCTGTAACCTTATTTTAGTTTATTTGTTGCGACAGACAGTAATCAGAATTTCCTTATTTTGTTTTCCGGGTTATTTGTAATCAAATCCTAAGATCCAGTTCATGGAGTTACGGTTACTTTTATCGTAGATCGTGTCATATTTGTCTGACTTAGGCCACTATAATAAAACTTTACATCATCAGATCATACAACCTCTATCATTCTGCCGTATCCCTCTCATATTGGGATTTAACCAGATTTTTGTTTTGAAGAGAAAGGACGATGTCAACTTAAAATAAATCGGGCTTCTTTTGTCGTTTTTTCCCCCGATATCCTTCAAAATGTTTCTTGGTATGTTTAACGAGTCATGCAGGAAAATGACAAACTGTCAAATTATTTTGACTTTTGTCCATGTCTCTACGATCAAGGACCGGTCCAGCTTGGTCAAAAGCGAACAGTGAGGTGTTTTGGGTTGTAACACGCAGTTTTCGGCAAAACACACCCTTTAGAATGGAAAAAATGGTTGCCGTCGGACTTGACATTTTTTAGCTTGTCGATTCGCTTTGGATAATAAAATACCACCCTTTAAAAAATCTTAACTTATCTTAATCTAACTTAGTCACAATTACTTAATTTAATTGCAATGTTTTTTATCAGTATAAAGACATGGCCTATTAGAAAACTGAGGAAAATAGTCACATAAGAGCATGAATAGACAAGAATGACGATAGCAAGAAAAATGGGGTAATCATAGTAATAAAAGTGCGGTAATGAAAACTAAAATATGAAAAGAATATAAACAGAGAAAGTAAGATCAACGACAAGGCTGATTACGATTATCTTATTACCGTCACTAACATCATCATCATCATCATCATCATCATCATCATCATCATCATCATCAGTATCATGGTAATCGTAATCACCATTATCTCCTCGTCCTCTTTCCCCTTCTCTTCGTATTTTTTCGATTTCTGTATTCTTCATAATCCAAGAGAACTTTTCGCCGATAATCACTAGTCTCATATACGAAAATCAAATAAAACAACTGCAATAATTGTCTTTATATCAGTTTCCCCTCCTCGGGCATGCGTTCATTTTCTTCATTATGCCACACATTTCTTCCAAAACGTCTAACAAACCAAACTTATCGAAACCTGGCCTGGTTTCTCGAGCGAAAAATAGCAGCATTTTTCCACGTAACTTTCCCACGTTTGGATCTCGGAAAGTTTCTTGCCTCTATCGTGCCTCTATCGTCAAGTACTTTGCCGAAAAGATTGGCTACAATAGCTTAACGTTATAGGATTTCCATGAACGTAAACTAAGCGTAGACGAACATCTTGCCTACGAATTAACAAGTTTTTACCTACCAAAGTGGTTTGGTAGTGAGTGAATTACATTATAATAAACATCGCGGCTCTCTAATTAGATATACGATCATTTATTGTACCTGCGAGTCAGTGTTACCGAGGAAAGGTCAATCAAATGGTTTTAATATATGCATTTGTATTTTGCGGACTCGAGATTAGGATTTAACGCAGGAACTTGGGAGTGATATTTATATATTTTTACTGAGGGTGCCGGTAAACGAAAAAGAGGTTGAGGTTGTATTTGCATTCAAATTGTTGAATTTCTACCCACATCGTTGTAGTAGGCCCAAGAGGGTACAAAATACATTTCGTATCATATTACCAATTAATACGTCCAATTCGAAAGTATTGTATGATCACACATGAACATAACACATTTATTGCATCTGACAAATGTCAAAATATATTGCGTGTGCCCACCTTCGCCTTGGAAAGACAACTCTCATGAGAGACAAGATTGATTCCCTGGCTTGTTCCTGACAATTTTTTGTCAAATTCATCAATCTAAAGTTGTTCGGTGTGACACCTCGAAGGCTGCTTTTTGACCCCATTGCATGACAGTTTTCCCATTGACCTGGGCCGCTTGATGAAATATAGATGATGAAAATTTTGCTAATTTAAGGTGATATCTTTCTGACTCTCAGTGGTCTGTTTTCCCCACCCCCTCTCTCTGTTCCGTACTTTTATCAACCGATCGAACACGTTTGTGGGTACAAAGAAGATTTAATTGTTTCCCCCCCCCCCCAAAAAAAAACTGAGATCGTGTATTGAGTGTATTATTTTATTGTTCTTGTTGTTGATATAAGTAGTAGTAGTAGCAGTAGTAGTTGTAGTAGTAACAGTAGTAGTAGTCGTAGTCGTAGTAGTAGCAGTAGTAGCAGTAGTAGTAGTAGTAGTAGTAGTAGTAGTCGTAGTAGTCGTAGTCGTAGTAGTAGTAGTAGTGGTGGCGGTAGTAGTAGTCGTAGTCGTAGTAGTAGTAGTCGTAGTAGTCGTAGTCGTAGTAGTAGTAGTCGTAGTAGTCGTAGTAGTCGTAGTAGTAGTCGTAGTAGTCGTAGTAGTAGTAGTCGTAGTAGTAGTAGTCGTAGTAGTCGTAGTAGTAGTCGTAGTAGTCGTAGTAGTAGTAGTAGTAGTAGTCGTAGTAGTCGTAGTAGTCGTAGTAGTAGTAGTAGTGGCGGTAGTTGCAGTAGTAGTAGTAGTAGTAGCAGTAGTAGTAGAGGTAGTAGAAGTAGCAGTAGTAGTAAGAATAGTAGTCGTAGTAGTCGTAGTAGTAGTAGTAGTAGTAGAAGTAGTAGTAGTAGTAGTAGTAGTAGTAGTAGTAGTAGTAGTAGTAGTAGTAGTAGTAGTCGTCATCGTCGTAGTCGTAGTAGTAGTAGTAATAGTAGTAATAGTAGTCGAAGTAGTAGTAGCAGTAGTAATAGTATCATCACCGTCATTATCACCATCACCATAATCATCATCATCATCACTATCATCATCACCATCATCACCACTACCATCACCACTACCATCGTTAATACAATCATTTCTATAATTGAATCACTATACTCATGCGTACCGCAAAAGGCTTTAATTATAGTCTATTTCCCTTGAAATAAAGAAGTGTGTAGGGGAGTGATTGTACAAGCCACCCCCCCCCCGATTCACCCTACTTTAAATCGTAGGGGTGGACATTCCCACCCCCCACTCTCTACGCCCCTGAATGTAATGCAACAGAATAAAGGCTCTATGGAACTGGTGGTTGTCATTTCGTGATACATGTATTTTGCAAATCGTGACCGTCATCATCTCAACAATTGCCAAGATTTTGAACTTAATGGATTTTTGAAAAGAGAACAGTACAAATCTTGTGATTTGCGACAATCTAAAGCTATTACTGTGACTTATCGAAAACCGTGTTTTCGAAAATTAGCACCCCCCCCCCCATCGGAAAACTCCTCCTCAGACAACTACTACCCAGTCAACGACCCCTATGTGACAATTACTCCCAGGACAACTACCCCCGGTTAATAAATTAACGGAGTTTCTTGGTCGGCAGGTCGGAGGCGGTACTCGTCCGGGTGGTATTTTTCTGGGGGAGGAGTTGTCCTAGGGGGTTAATTGTCCTAGGTGGGAAGTTGTCCGGGTAGTACTTGTCCTAGGGAGGTAATCATCTATGGGGGTACTGTACGGCATATCCGGAAGGTATAGCTGGGGCAGCGCCCACGGTGGGGGGGGGCAGCGGGGCGGCCGCCCCCATTTCTTCAAAGCTATGAAAATAACGGCGGAATTTACCATTTTTTGACAATTCCGCCGCCCCCCCCCAATTGGCTTTTAATTTGGCAGGTAAGAAGAAAATTTGGCGGGAAACAATGGGGTTTTGGTCGTCGTCAGTCCCGTCCCCCCGCCCCGTTCATCCCGCCCCCGTCGGATGAAGTTTGGCTTGTAATTTGGCAGAGTTTTTTTTTTTTGAGAGCAAAATTTTCCCGAAAGACTTTTCGCCCCTTCTGATATATTACCCTATCGCCGCCCCATAGGTATAGTTGTCGTAAACCTATAAAAGCAATCATACTTGTGATGACAATAGCATACTACATGTATTAATTAACAAACATGTACTTTATGATGATAAAATGGAAACTGCTGTATCCCAAACACATATAGTCGGGCAACTAAAGTGTTGGTGTCATGTTTATACAGTTTATAACCAAATAAATACCTCCCAACTGTTTATTTCAACACCTCAAACTATCATATCCATGCCCCAGACACGTACAGGATCTCGTAATATCATTTGCTCGAAATATCAAATATGTATGAGTATATACTCATTAAGAGCTTTCATGATTAGACTCTAAGGACTCGTATTAGTAGTCGTAAACTTCAAACACCATCACACCATTACACCTGTCGGGGACGTCTGGTGGGTGCATGGTAGTCATTGGCTGAAATCCGGGGGGGGATGTCACCCCCCCCCTCCGTTTTTAGAGGTCTTGAATGTTTCATTACATAAATATTTTTTCCGGCCTGCTTATATTTTTGTTTTCAATTTCAGTTGCTTTCCTTGGTAGATATTTTTCATTACCTAAATTATTGAATAGGATCAGCTGTTTGATAAGAATCGGATTTTGTTTGTTTGGTGTAATGATTGATCTTTTTCAACAAAGTTTTGTTTTGTCTAATAATAATGTTCACTATTTAATTTGAGGATGAAACTGAACTGCCCTGATTTCCCTCTTATTCAAAAATTAAAAGTGTTAGTGTCAGGTTTGTTGTTTTCAATGTATCATGTGTTCCCTGCTGAGTATGCTGCTACAACCTTCCCCTATGACCCCCCCCACACACACACACACACACACACACACACACACACACACACACACGCGACACACGCGACACACGACACACACGACACACACACACACACACACACACACACACAACTCTGTTACAAGCTTTAGTGGTTATTTTTATTTTATTTTATTATTTTTTTATTGTTTTTTTTGGGGGGGGACATTTGCATGCTTGATAAAAGAAGTTGGCTAGCGATTCAAAAAACAAGGTCATTTTGCCGCCCCCCCCCCCCGCTTACATGCTGGGAAAAGGCTGCTGGAGCCGTTCAAGGATAACAAGGCCAACGCCAAGCGTTGTCTCGCCTACATATCGCAGTCAGGAAGAGACTGCATGTTCAAAACTGAATTGGTGATTCCACGTCAAAGCTTATAGAAAGTTATTTAGGGCTACAACATTACTAGCACAGCTGCCAGTCATGGAAAGTTCATTGACTTTGACCTTAATTTCAAATGTCAACTCACATTCGAACTTAGAGAGACCTTGCACCTCAAGAGATAGGACCTCTTGTATGGAATTTTAGCAATCCTACCTCGAGGTATAGAAGTTTATTGTGTGTACAACATAAGCCCCACAGTGCCATCGATGGAAAGTTCATTGACCTTGACCTTGAACCTTATTCAAATTCGACTCATTCAAACTTTACCTGTGCCTTCAAGAGATGACTCTGGAATGAATTTGGTGATCCCACCTCGAAGCTATAGAAAGTTATTGTGTGCTACAACACAGCATAGTGCCAGTCATGGAAAGTTCATGACCTACCTTTGACCTTAACGAATTCACGCAACATTCGAACTTGACCTGCCACCTTCAAAAAGACCTCTTGTATGAATTGGCAATCCATACCTCGAAGCGTATAGAAAGTTATTGTGTGTACAAACATAGCACAGTGCAGTCATGGAAAGTTCATGACCTTTGACCTTTGACCTTATTCAAATTCAACCTCATATCTCGAACTTGACCTGGCCTTAAGCAGATGGACCTCTGGTATGAATTTTGGTGATCCCAGCCTCGAAGCTATAGAAGTTATTGTGTGTACAGACACAGCCCCAGTGCCATCATGGAAAAGTCATTGCACTTTGGACCTTATCGAATTCCAACTCACATTCGAACTTGACCTCGCACTGTCAAGAAATGCGACCTCTGGATGAATTTGGCAATCATACCTCGAAGCGTATAGACAAGTTATTGTTGTGTAACAACATAGCCACAGTGCCAGTCATGGAAAGTTCATTGACCTTTGACTTTGACTTATTGCAAAATTCGACTCATATTCAACTTGGACCTGCGCTTTAGAGATGGACTCTGCGTATGAATTTGCTGATCCCACCTCTGAAAGTATAGAAATTATTGTGTGTACAACACAACTTGTTGATGACGCCCTACGCCGACGCCTACACGATGCCTACGCCCGTAATAGTGATAACCTATGTCTCGCTCCGCTACGCAGGCGTCATGGAATGTCATTGACACTTTGCCTTTATTCACAATTCGACTCATATTCGAGCTTGATGCTGCCTTCATAGATGAACTCTGGTCATGAATTTGGTTTGATCCCACTCGAAGCTATAGAAGTTATTGTGTGTACAAAACAGCTGCACGAGCTGCCAGTCATGGAAAGTTACATTGACCTTTGACCTTGACCTTAATCAAATTCAACTCACATTCGAACTTGACCTGCACTTCAAGAGATGGACCCTCTGCGTATGAATTTGGCCATCCACCTGCGAAGTATAGAAAGTTATTGTGTGTACACCATAGCACAGTGCCAGACATGGAAAGTTAATTGGGACCGATTGACCTTATTTCAATCGACTCATATTCGAACTTGACTTGCGCCTTCAAGAGATGGGACCTCTGGATAAATTTGGTGATCCACCTCGAAGCTATAGAAAGTTATTGTGATGTACAACAAAAAAAAAAGAAAACAAAAACATTGTTCGACGACGCCTACGCCTACGACGCCTACGCCTACGACGCTCGCCTACGCCTACAACGCCTGCCGGAATTATAGTGATACCTATGTCTCGCACCGCTCACGCAGGCGAGACAATAAAATGGGTGGGGTGCCAACCAATTTGCCAACCCCCCCCCCCCTACACACACACCACACACACACAAACACAATCAGCCAGTGTCTTACATAACCTTTCTACCCTCATCTTAACCAAGATTCATCATCAACTGACACAACAAGCAGTCAGTAAATTCAAGTGAATGAACTCAAGTTTATATTCTTCTTTAAACATTAACATGCAGATATACTTTGCCAGCCATGTTTCTTTGTTTTTTTATTCAATATACAATAACAAATTTTACACTTTTGATTGTCTCTTACAACTCAAAATGAACACATACATTGTTGGGACCAATAACTGATCACTTAACAACTTCAAAATAATACTGTTTATCAAAATTAATGTTAACACAGATCATACTTCATTTTGTTACAAGATTTTAAAACATATCTTCACGATTTATCATTTTGAATGTTTCCAGTATTCCTTGTTGACTTGCATATCAAAACAAGAGCCGTTATTTCTTTTTCTATCTTAATTGCGTTAGCAAGTGTCTCCAGGCCACAACATTCTATACAACCTATTAATGACCCAGTCAAACTTTGACTTGCAAATCAACAACTATCAACTACTGGTAGTACATATACATAATAGCTACATGTACATCACGACATACTGAACATAATTTTGAAAGTCTTTGGCAATTTTTGTTTACTTTTTCTTTGTTTACGAGGCCTTTAGCAGAATTATAGATGTTGTAAATGATGTCAACTTAAAAAGTCACACCACTGCCAGATGTAAATATATTTTTCTCTTAAAATTTATTGCAGTGTTTAGGCTCCAACAAGCAAAAGAGTAGCATACTTTAAGTGTACTTATATAAGGCACATGTGTGTTGATGCTATTGATTAAAGTGAGCAAGCATTATGGCTGAGTTTGCATGTGAGGAAAGGACTGTAATAGTAACATTACCTTGATACAGAAGAATGATAACAGCAATATGATTACAATAGTGTGTTTTACTTTTTGATTAAAGAATCAATTACTGGACTGATATTCGTACAAGATTTAACATTAAAATCACAGTCAATTACATTTATCTGATCGTGTATTAATTTAATCTACACAGAGAATGCTACAAATGTACATCACTTTTATTACACATCAATGTTAGCTGCAGTGGAACTGACAAAATATGATTTTTTTTTATTGGTGATTGAAAGCAACAATTGTAAAGTGAATTACAATAACCAATAATATAGAGAAACACAAAAAAATGTCAACATTGCGTTCCTGATGTGCAGATGTAAACAAACAAATACACGTATGTTCACATGCAGTGGACAAACATAGACATTTTTCGATGTAAGGTGTCACATTAACAATGCAGTTACCAGAATTCTAACTGTTCACGTTACTTCCAAGAAAGTTGGAGCGTCTCTGTTACTGATTTTAATAACTTTTCAAAATGATTAGTATATTAGCGCTCCCAGTTATAAGCTTAACAATCAAAATTTATATCTCTACAACCACCAAGTATGACTTTTGCTAAGAATGCAGGCAGACATGCCCAGAATACAAAAACCTATGTTTACATAATATATAAGTAATAACGATAACTGTTAAGCACCATTAAACAGCAAGTTTTCACTTTTACTTTCATACATTTAATGCCTCATGGAAAAATAACTTATGAGTGTGTAGGACTAACAATCTACTTTCTTATCACTGGGAACTGTGAGTAGAGAAAACATTTGAATTGAACTGGTGGGTTCTTAAATAGAGAACACTCAATGTAAGCATTCATGCTTCTTGTTTGTCAGTTTCATCGTATAATAGGAGCTTAAAGCTGTAGGGAAAATATTTATATATCCAATTATGTAACAAGAACACAGTTTTCAACTGCATTGGTGACTTTAAGACACAGAAAGAAGTAGCATGATTTTATCCCACACAAATGCATTAACATTGTTTACTCACTATGCAAACAGGGGGTATTATAACTTCCAAAAAAAGGCATAAAATGACATAGAATTTAACTTTTTTTTCTTCAACATACTTCTCAAAATGTTGTCCAAGAAAACGGACAATACTTTACTGTTTATTCAATCAAACGCGTACAGAACATAATGGGCAAAATATGGGAAATTCTAACCTAGAAATACAGAAGACATGTCAAAGCATGAAATTTTCATAAGCTAAAGAATTGTCCAGTTTTCTGATGACATTGTGATATCTGGATACTTCGTAGGTTTAGGGATTCATGTGAGGGCCACTCAATTTCTCCTCCAAACCAAATGCTCACATAATGACAATCATCCACACCTCTAATGTTCCACCAACTTCGAGACTTCTACAGTGAGTTTTAAAAAAAATTGTGCAAGTGAACAGTGCCCTCTTTGACAGTAAGAAAATATTGTTGTGACATGATGGTTACATTAATGTCAAGGGCAAAGTCTCAGCTTTCAAATGCCATTTGATTTGTTCAGTTTGCTTGTTTTCATCTTGACATATGTTTAGTTAAAAACGAAAGGGTAAAATCACAATTGTACCACTTCTATTACAGTCTCTAATAAAAGTAGCACAACTGTGATTTCACCCTTTTGTTGTTTACAACATATCTCGAGATTAAAACGAGCAAATTGCACAAAATAAACAACATTTGAAAGCTAAGATTATGCCCTTGACATTGATGTGAGCATCATTGTCACAACAGTACTAGTATAATTGCCAAAGAGGGCGCTTTTTACTTGCACAATTTTGTCTGAGATGCAATGTATGTATATGGTATCCCTTCATCCCAGGTGCAGTAAGTTTCAACATTCATCACCTTAATATGTCCCGATAAATTAAATTAACATCTTTCATTTACCACGAATTCTACTCTCACAACTCATCTAGGAATTCTGTTTCACCAGTTGTAACGGGCACTCTATTGCATGAATGAAAAATGAAAAAGAGGAGCTGACGAGGAAAAAAAAAGGAGGATAAGAAAAAATATCTTGCTCCAGGTCTTAAGGAAGATCACCTGTCAGAGAGGTATACCCAGTCTCTTCTCTTGAATGAACATAAGGGAATTGTTTTCATAATACTTTGTATAGAGTCGCTCTATTTCTTCAGGTAATCAAATTCATGTTTTGCACACCATGGGTCA
>JZLH01S0635817.1:16217-31516 GCA_001188425.1 Eucidaris tribuloides | reverse complement strand
TGCTAAAATTGAAACTAAAACATTTTTCCCTCAAATAAACAGAAACAATATCAAAGTTCATCAGCTTTACTCAAGAGTAAGAACAGGCTACACAATGTGAAATTACTGAGAAAATATCATACATGGAAGGACTAATGTACTGTATACCTGACTGGATATTCACTCCAAGAACAAAGAGAGCTTCTCCCACAAACAGGATTTATTTGTATATAGATAATAAAAATAACAAACATCAAACATCCAAGGACTCGCGTAGCTATCAAATGGTTCATGCCAACTCAATAAAATTAGCATTATCAAGCTCGAGAGGGGGGGGGGGATGAAACATCAATTATGGTTTCCACTTTTCGCAAAGGAAGACTGTGCACATGGCTCTGAAAAAAAATTGAGCCCTATACACAAAAAAATAAACAGCTTTGCAACATAAAGCTCTATCCAGGCGATGACGCGTGAAATGAGAATTATGTGTTGTGAAACTACAGAGCTGTGAAGTGGACTCACAAAACGGAATCATAGGTCATATTTTCTACTACACCCCTATAATTTATTACTGCCATGAAATGCGCATTTGCCCATCCTACTCTCAGCCCACTGAACACACATCAAGCATGTATGCGTGTGTGTGCTTGTTTAGCGGCAAGTGTGAAGTCGATTATCTTCGCTAATCGCCTGAGACATGTTTACTGTGTGTGTGTTGTGTGTGTGTGTGGCGTGTGTGTGTGTGTGTGTGTGTGTGTTGGAGGCATGGTAGAGTGTGTATTCTGGTCTGTCTGTGTGATGCTGGTGTTCGTCGTGGTTCTGTCTGCATGTGTTAATCTTCTCCCCCCACCCCCTCCTCTTGATCCACTAATACATGTAGCCGAAAGTGCATCAACCAGAATGCGGTTTCCTTGGAACCGATGTCATCAATTAGGTAACCTTTAGATTCAATTTACAGAAACAGCAAGCACTGATTATACGTTTAATAGAAACAACCTGAATCATTGCCACCAATAGATGAAACAGTACCTTCATTATTCAGACCTGCCTTCCATTTCAACATTTCATTGGTTCCAGCAGAAGAGCCCAACACTAAAACCATGTCCACGACCGATCGGATAGGAATAAGTTGTTGTGACCGGGCCATAACTGATGTCGGTAATAGCAGTCGGATATAAAGTTGCTGTCGCTGTGACGATTGTCGAGCATAAACTTATCGGATAAGCGCACTTATCCGACGATTTATATTCCAGAAGGACCAGATATAATCCGGTAAATAAGTTAGACCCGGTTGATAACAAAAATACGTGGACTGTTGTCGGAATAACTCCGACCTGAAAGGGCATAGTACTAATTTGCCGAAGACAATTCATGTTTTACCAAGTCACTTTCACGACAATTTGCGGGTCAGATGTTACGAGCCGATAGCACCTTGACTACGTCATTTCCTGCTTGCTATCGACCGAGTATAAGCTTGTCGGACGATAAGATTTTGTCGGGTATAGTGTTAATACCACACATGTGGACGCGTTGGTGGATCAATGGAATTTTGTTTATTACGTCGGACTTAGGTACCGACAAGAGATATGCCCGGGTAATAACTGCCTTGTGAACGCGCAACAAAATTGTCTGTACTTGAAAACCTTGGCTCTTTGTACATGAAATTAGAGTAGTCATGGCTGTTAAGTGCAAATAAATAGGGCAATATTTTCAAATTAGAGAAAATTTACTCATAGGCCCTTCTGCCAGAACAGTGCTTGGGCCCTTTTTGCCTGACAATGAGGATTTGTGAATTTAACTCTCATAATGGCCAATAGCACTTTTGAAAGGCGCCAGTACGCATTGAGGAGTTTTGGGGCACGATGTCAATTTCAAATGTTGACTGTACAGTGTGTCCCCCCATAGTGGCAGAAAATTTCTGAAGATAATTTGTTGTCAGAGGTATTCGGGTATCATATTAAGCAAATAATTTTCTTCTGGAATAAGCGTCATTCATTAGAATTATTTCACTTTTATAAATCAAAGTTATGATAACTTTTGTGCCAGTCAGCAAATCGTGGTTGTCCACTTTTCATAGTTGATGGTGAAAATCAAACAATGACACTTCAAAACAGAATGTGTTAATTACGAACTGAAATCAAAACTAATGAACACTTATTAAAAACAAGGCAAACGCCAAGCGTTGTCTCGCGCATATAGGCAGCATGAAGAGACTGCAGGTCAAAACTATGCGATATGACTTCTGAAGGCGTGCAGGCGTTTAGGGGCGTGGAATTGTGGTTCTGACAGTTTACATACGCAATATGATGGTGAGCATAACTGTCTCAATTTGTTTTGTTAGTCTACAGTATTGACCAGGAACAGCACAACAGCAATGGAAGGGTAACATTTAAGAACTCTTGACAGCTTTTCTATTGTACCATGCAAAATTTGTACCATTGGCAATTTGTGTGATAGTTATAAATGGTGCCAACATAGCTCATTAAAATAAATAACAACAGGGCATTAAAAATAAACAAGTAAAATACAAAATCTCGCGTCAGTATAGAGAGTTGATTCCTCATATTATACAGTAGAAGAACTCTGTTGAATTGAAGTAAATGTTAGTGTCAAAAGTGCAGTATCCAAATTATAAAGTGCAGTGTCATTAGAGGAACAAGTGTGTACAGCCATAGCACAGTGCCAGTCAGGGGAAAGTCATTGATCTTGACCTTTAAGAAATTCAAAACTCACATTCAACTGACGTGCACTTTCAAGAGATGGACTCTGGGTATGAATTTGCGTGATGCCACGTCAAAGCCTATAGAAATTATTGTGATGCTACAACATAGCACAGCGGCAGTCATGAAAGTTCATTGACCTGTGACCTATTGACCTTATTCAATTCGACTCAATGCAACTTGACCTGTGCCATTCAAGAGATGCACCTCTGGATGATTGGTGATCCCACCTTGATCTATAGAAAGTTATGTGTGTACAACACAGCCAGTGGCCAGTCATGCGAAAGTTCATGGACCTGTGACCTTAATCAATTCAACTCACATTCGACTTGACCTGCACACTTCAAGAGATGGACCGCTGGTATGATTTGGCGCAATTCCTAACCTCGAAGGTATAGAAAGTAGTGTGTGTACACAACATAGCGAAGTGCCAGTCATGGAAGTTCCATGACCTGTGATCTTATTCAATTGACTCATATCGAACTTGACCTGCGCCTTCAAGAGAACCTCGGGTAGAATTTGATGGATCCACCTCGAGCTATAGAAAATTATGGTGTGAACATGCACGAGTGCCAGTCATGGAAAGTCATGACCTGGTGCTTGACCTTAATCAAATTCAACTCAATTTCAACTTGACTGCCACCTTCAGGAATGCACCTCTGAGTATGAATTGGCGTGATTCCACGTCAAAGCTATTAGAAAGTTATTGTGTTACCATAGCACAGTGCCAGCATTGGAAAGTCATTGACCTGTGATCTTTGACCTTATTCATATTCGACTCATATTCGAACTTGACCTGTGCCTTCAAGAGATTCTGGACTCTGGTATTGAATTGGTGATCACCACCTGAAGCGATAGAAAGTTATTGTGTGTACCAACACAGCACAGGGCCGTCATGGAAAGTTCATGACCTTTGACCGAATCAAAATTCAACTCACATTTTTGAACTTGACCTGCCACCTTCAAGAGATGACTCTTAGTATGAATTGCAATCCTACTCGAAGGTATAGAAAGTTATTGTGTGTACAAACATATCCATGCCAGTCATGAATGATTCAGTTGACTTTGACCTTTGACCTTATTCAAATCGAATCATATTCGAACTTGACCTGCGCCTCGTCAAGAAGATGACCTCTGCGTATGATTTGATGATCCCACCTCGAAGATATAGAATTATTGTGTGTACACATAGCACATTGCCAGTCATGAGAAGTTCATTGAACCTGTTGACCTTTGACCTTATTCAAATTCGACTATATTGGAACTTGACCTGGGCCTCAAGAGCTCGGACCTCTGTATGAATTGGAATGATCCCACTCGAGCTGTTTAGAAGTGATTGGGCGTAGCAACACAATGTTGACGACGCCTACGCCTACACCTACAACGCTACCCCTACGCCTGGAAATAGTGAGACCTATGTCTCGCTCCGCTACGCAGGCGAGACAAAAACATAATGAAAGACCACCAAAAAACATTCATTCTTGATAAAAGATGTTATTACTTTGGTTCTTGAATGATTAAAAGGCCATAAACTCTGAGTGTGTTAGGAGAAAAGTAAGGCTGCGTGCTGGTCGGCCATCCCCATTATTGAACACTCACACTGTTTTCATGTTAACCGCACATAACATCTCCTTTGTTAATGTAGGGTTTATTCTTTCTTATGGAAATAATAGAACAGACACAACCTCAAAGTGTTTGAATGTTAGTAATTGATCACTGACAATTTCCCGATATTCCCACGTCTTTGAATGGTATTCCTTTGGTCAAAAGAAGTTTAAACAACGTGAAGATCAAATACATCATAATAGTTTATAGTGGACAAAAGTGATTAGTAAGAGTTATAGGGGCCAAAGTGATTTTGCGTCATTGCAGAAATTCTATATATTTCAAGATTTGACGCAAACAAGGAATGAAATAAATTGCCTGAAAAGAATGGTGTTTCACTTTTAAAGCAATAATCGCACTTGACTCAAGTTGTTATGATTTCATATATTGAAAAACTGAATTCGGGATAGACCATTTTTTTCTGGGACACACGGATAATGTTTGACTGATTGTGAGAACAGATGTGTGCAAAAGTTGCTAGATAAAATTGTACCCTTTCCAGAGTGAACACATTCCAGACATTCCTGACAATAATTTTCCGGAAGAAATGTGTCGGCATTGTTGGTCCAACGCAATGACTGAGAACTTGTGACCTGTTGAGGATAAGACCCTACCATGAGGACTTGAGCTTTTGGAATATCATTGATAGTAAGGAAGCAACATCATCTCTCTTCCGCAGCCTTTGCCTTCCTCTGTTGTCTGTTTGCCGTTCTATTTTCCAAACATAAGACATGTAGCTTAATTTCTCCAGATTTTCTCCATTTCTCCCTTGCAACATGAATCAACAATACTGAAGCTCTTGCTTCACCACTATGTTAAAGAACTGATTTTACTCCGACCAATCATCGCCACATTATTTTATTTCACGGAAAGGAAAATGAAATTTATTGGTAACTGTGTATAAGGCAATCTTCTGTACAGTGGTCTGCGCATTTAATTGGTAGCTTCACAAGCTTTTTTTTACCCGTTTGATAGGAGTACTGTAGAAAATTTCTATGAACACAGAAGAAATGTTTTGCGAAATTTTACTCATTTCACAGGAGTGCCCCGTAAATGTACCATTATCCGGAGACCACTGTATATGTTAAATTTTATTTCAACCCGTTGGAGACTAAGGACGCGTTAACTCGTGGGGGTCTATGGAAAATGCGTGTAAGTGGGTGAAATAAATCGTCACCAATGGGCTTAAGAAATCTAAAATCAGTAATCTGCATGCCATTTGTTATGCCATGGAAAGCGTCTCACGGTAGTAAATTCTGTTTAGTGAATTTATTCCTGCTTACAGTGTGTGACATGCATATAAAAATATGTTATATGCATGTATGTATTGTGAAGTTGTACTGCACATAACGTAGGCAAAGGCAAATGATCATCATTCAAAACCATTGATTGCGGTTTCGGAATGCAATGGCTTCAGCTGAGCTAACAGGAGTCAAGTCTACAATAATAACATATCAGTTGCGTTTTCAATAGAAAGACTAATGTATGCACAACAACACGTGTACAGCCAGATAACTATGCGCACAAGTTCAAGTTCAACAAGATAGATGAGTTCGGGATGACGCCAGAAACGTCAAAATGGAAGTAAAGAGCTCAAAGCGTTCAAACGTGAAGATTAGTATAAATAAACACCTGTCATAAACCCTTGGGTAGATTGGTATTTTGTTGAAATCTGGACCGTAAAACTTCAATTTTGCAAGTGGATGGACACGTTCCGCTTAGTTAAAAAATTGTCCAATCAGCCGTTAGCGAAGGTCACGCGGAGTTTCAGCCGTTTAACCAATCAGTGTGCTCCGCTGGTCATGCGAGCAGACACATAACCGTGATCACAATTGAGCAACGTTTAACTCGCGCGAAAGAACAAATATTTGCGTAGTATATCATTATTTGGTAGGTTTTTTCAAAAACACAAGTTCGGATGTATGGATCTCAAACTTTCACACACCAGTGTAGTACTAAAACTACCGTTTGGCTAATGATAATAAGGGAAGTGACGGTCGATAAATCCTGAAATCTATCTTTACAGTCATGGAGACCACAGAATTATCATAATCACTTGCCAGTATAGAAAACATCCCGAGCATCCCGACACATCAAAACAATTTAGGGTACTGTTCCCTTTAAGGTTAAATTAGTGACTAGAAGCAGTGCGCAGTGGCAGACTGGCTTTGGGACATTGAGGCATTTCTTACACGTTTGATATTAAAGTAATATCCATGTATAAATTATATGAAATTTGCCCTTTCAATATTTGTGAGTCTTCCAGCTAGCACGTTGTATCAGTCATCACTGACTATTTTCGGGCAGTCTCAAAAGAGTGTCAACATAAACTTTAAAGTTCGTCTCTGATCAGCACAGGAAGCACTAGAAATGAAACTATGAATCCTGTCCTGGAATACCACAGCTCGTAACTCGTTGGCTACGAGGAACCAGATGTGGCCTGTGTAAACGCTATGGTTTCAAAATCTCAGAGGCAACCGGAGCTTTAAATTTGCAAAATCGTGAACTTTGGCAATCTTATTTTCAGTGAATATTGAAGTTCTCTACATGTAGAAGTTTCACTAACAGTGATTAATTAATGTGGGCAAGCTTGTTTAGAATGTACAAATGTAAGGCATATTAGTGTAGACCATGTTTGTATTGTAATGGTGATGGTCTACTGCACTCAAAAATTAAAATATCTTGTATATTGTGGTAATCGGTAATGTGAAATAAGCTAATATACTGTACATAATGTGTACTCAATTGATATATCCGTACTAATTAAATTGTAATCTTACTAGATTTTTTGATAATATTTGAAATAGATGAATATTTTGCTATTAAGAATAATCAGAAAATATGATTAATTTTAACTGTACACTGTTAAAATGTTGTTTCTTGCTGAACAGTGAACTGGGCCCAAATCCATCAGTGTATTGCCTTATAAGCTTTGACACACACGCAAAACAAGCTACATGTAAACAACTCACCACTGCCACACACCCAGAGTAAAGATCATTTACAATGTAGGCCATACCCCCAGGGCAAAATAATAAAACAAGAAAATGTACAGGATAAGGATTCATATATATATAATCGCCCTTTCTTTATCCCTTCGGATTTCTGCCACCATGATTATACTATGCAAATGTATGAGATTTCAGTAAATCTTAGTATCTAATTCGACGTTTAAAATTATATTATATCATCTTATAAGGGCCAACAACACGATTCAGAAGACTTAAAAATATGCCTTAGATTAAGAACTGGATGAGTGGAAACATATGTGCCAATGTATACTGGGGTGTATTGTGGGAATGATTTGTCTTGAATTTGCTGGCGTGAGGACATAAACAAGCACGAATATACCCTGGGCTTACTGAATTAAAGTATGACCCCAGACTGAAATTAACCCATTGAAAGCTATTTGCCAATCACAGTGAATACCGACAATAATTGTTCACAAACACATTTAGCCACAAATTTTCACATCAGAATCGTTGAACGGTTGACTTGATTGTAGAACAGTTTTACTGCATAATTAGGGCTGCTCCCATTGCCTCCCAATCAAGCCATTTCCATTTAAAAGGCCATCTGATCACTACAATTTTATACTTTGTAGAGTAAATAGTTGTGGAGTCAATCTGATTTATTTGATTTCATTATTGGTATGTGATACTTCCTGTGTACATCATATAATAATATCACCTTGAAAATTAATTTGAAGGCACATTTGACATGCTACATTTTACCTACAACTATTTCAAAACTTTGCCAGACAATTATTTGTATGAATATAAGCTACTGGCCTAACAACATACATGTATCCATTTCTCAGTACCCCCCCCCCCCTCCGCCATGTGATCTTGTAATTACTAATTAGCTCCATGAATGCCTTGTTGATCACTCTCACTTAATATTATCATCTCTCTCAAAACCAAAATCAAGGGCTTGATACAAGAGAATGTAGAAATAATCCAATTTGAACTTGCAACCAATGCAGTGCACAGGTTCACAATATCTGAGCATTTTCTGTTGGTGGGGATTAATGCACTAAACTATGCCAAAAATGTGACAACCTTGAGGGAATCACTGACACTGACCCACTGCAGATCAAGTTTATCGTCATGTGCCAGCTGAACAACATCAAAATAGACTTCACAAAGCACCCATGTCCTCCTGCAAGGCACATGATGGAGATATTTTAGTAGTACATGTACAGTGTATGTATCAAGATGCAAAGGTCGTTAAAGCACAAGTTTAGTTTTGGTGTAGTTATGTTATTTGAAAGCTTTACATGACAGTATGCCCAAAAGTCATATCACACCAATAACAGATTCTGCATGTCTTTCATATTTTTAAAATTAATTATTGAAAAATCCTGGGGGGGGGGGGGGGTTGGGACCGAGATTTTGGACTACATTTTACAGTATAGCATCCAAAGCGTTAATAAGGTGTTAAGGTAATCTAATTATACGTCAGCAGAAAGATCAGAGTCTGATCTTTCAGCTGAGGTATAAGATTACCTTAACAGTACCAGGTATGCTTAACACCAAGATAGGTTTTGGTAAATGGTAAACAATGAAATTCTTGGCAATCATGTTTTTTCAGATAATTGCTTGCTCTGAAACTTCCCATTTTTGAGAAATTACTCAATATGTAAAATGTTCGGTGGGACCCCAACATTTTCCATAGGTAATAAACACACCGCGAGATGCTCTCCTATCATAATTTGTCACTACAAACAATTTTCTGTAGGTTTGATGTTGTTCACAGTTTTCTGATGTCTGGGGTGACAATAGAATACTTTGTGACAGATTGACCAAAACTTTGTCTGATCGACCAAAACTATACACAGGCTTTAAATGTTTTGTGTTTGTTTTGTTTATTACACTGACACTCTTTGCATTGTTACTGAACTGCTATTTTACAATAGAAAATGATTTCAGGGAGTTCAGGCCATGCAAGTTGTTTCACACACACTTATTCTGTGTTCATTTTCTAATGTACAGTGTGTCTCAAAAATAATTGTGCAAGTCAAAAGTGCCCTCTTAGGTAATGAGAAAAACATTTTTGTGATGTCACGCTTACATCGCCATCAAGGGCATAGTCTTAGCTTTAAAATGCCATTTGTTCTGTTCAGTTTGCTTGTTTTAATCCTGAGATACGTTCAGTTAACAACGAAAAGGTAAAATCATAAAATGTGCCACTTTTACCGCAGTCAGTATAGCATCAGACCCTTTTCCGGTAAGAGTGACACAGTTGTGATTCCACCGTTTTGTTGTTTACAAGATATCTCGAGATCGAAACAAGCAAATTGAACAGACCAAACAGCAATTGAAAGCTAAGACTTTGTCCTTGATGTTGACGTAAACATGGGTCACAGCAGTATTTTCTAACTGTCAAAGAGGGCGCTTTTCACTTGAACAATTTTTTGAGACATGCTGTAGCATGCCTCAAAACATTATGCAAGTAAAAAGCGCCCTCTTTGGTACTTAGAAAATACTCTGGTGACATTATGCTTACATCACTGTCACAGGCAAAGTCTTAGCTTTCAAATGCCATATGTTCTGTTCAATTTGCTTGTTTTAATCTTGAGATATGTTGTCAACAACAAAAGGGTGGACTCACAATTGTGTCACTTTTACTTGGGACCGAAGTAAAAGTGGCACAATCACGATTTTACTATTTCTTATTCAAATTAACATATCTCAAGATTAAGACAAGCAAAATAAACAAAACTGACGGTATTTGAAAGCTAAGACTATGCACTTCACGTTGACGTAAGCATCATGTCACAAGAGTACTTTCTAATTGCCAAAGAGGGCGGTTTTCACTTGCACAATTTTTTTTGGAGACACACTGTACATTGTAGGCTTCATTTGGTTGATTATTCTTGTTTCCATCACATTTTTGTTTGTGTTACCTCTGTAATGAAAAGGTAAAATTCATGTACAGTATGCACAAAACATTCAATTACTGTCAATAGCTGCTCAGCAAAGGATATGCAGTAACCATGGAAATCCCTTGATAACAGGCAATATGAATGCAGCAATTTCTTTCCAAAACTGATAGCAATCAACCATTTGCATTTTGTTCCCAGACAAGTTTTCAAAGGCTTAGTTTACACATGGATGGAAGAATTTTGGGTTTGTGCAAGAACTTGACATCAATATGTCTGTACTGCTGTACATCCATAAATTGGTAATGATTCCGTTTAACCCGTAGAAGACAAGTTTGATTTTGCTTAATCATTTCCCATAGACTTTAAGACGAGATATCTTGTGTCTAGTCTTCAACAGGTCAGGTTTATTTCTGACATATTTCCTGTTTGGCTGAAGGTCAAGGTAAAGCCGGCTGATGAAGTCTAATTATGACAACATGAATAATAAAATAATATGAGTTCCTGAAGTTGTCACCTCAAGGTACCATATGACGGGCAAATATAATCTTGATGACATTGTGTGGTCACCTATCTTTAGTTTAAATTAAATTTGAATCAATATTTGAGTCGCTTCAGAAAGAATATATTAAATGCCATTTTTAGTATGCATCCATGTACACAACCACTTGCTGGATATTAAAAATATTAGGTTAAGTTATTATTATATTTTGCCAAGAATTATAAGAATAGCAACAGCAGTAATTATAACTACATGTACTAGTGGAAGTAGTTGTAGTAGAATTAGTAGTAGTTGTACTTGTAGCAGCAGCAGCAGCAGTAGTAGTAGTAGTAGAAGTAACAGTAGTAGTAGTAGTCGTAGTAGTCTAGTAGTAGTAGTAATAGTAGTAATAATAGTAGTAGTAGTAGTAGTAGTACTAGTAGTAGTAGTAGTAGTAGTAGTAGTGGTAGTAGAAGTAGTAGTATAGAAGTAAACATAGAAGCAGTAATGACAAGAAGAAAAATGATAATACATGTACCTCTTCCATTTTCTCTAGCAACATGGTGATCATCTTGTGTTGTTGTTCGTAGTCGTATGATTCAAATAAACTCTGTAAAGCAGGCATGTGCTGACTCCTCCTTTCCAAAAACAGCTCCCTGTCTGTTGAGCAGAAGTTTGTACTGGTCAAGGAATTTAGTTATTTTGTGCAGGAATTCATTAAAGCCACTGGCTAACATTTACCACAGTTAAAAAAATGTGAGCTACATAATCCTCCATGCTGAAAGTGTCTTTGATAAGGTCTAAAAATAAAGCCCTAAAAAAATTGTATTTCAAAATGATTAATATTTAGTGCTTTAAAAAACTGCAAATCGTAAGTTGACCGGATTCACCTGTCCATTTCCTCCCATCTACTTATTGTGTGACTGTGTGTGGATCTAGGGCAATTTTTTTACTCGCCTCGAGTACTAAATGATGCACCACGCCATACCCCGGGGTACCGTTGTACCGTTGACCCTGTTTACCCGTTGCCCCGGGGTACCGCGCTTGGCAGCGCCCTCTTGTGTTAAAAATGTATTTTCTTCAGTTATGATCGATGAAATCAGTGGTGATGATGCACGAGGCTGTGCAAGTGCACAACAAAAAGGCATAAACTTACGAGAAAAATAGGGTAAAATAAGTTAAATGTGTTATTTTCACCCTATTTCATAACTTTTACATAATTTTGTAACCAGGTACAGTGCTGAAAAAATAAAAATAATTCAACAAAATGGCGGATTTTCTAGTTGGTACCCCGGGGTTATGGCGTGGTGCATCAAATGTTATTCATTCATATCTTGTCAGTCAGTGGCAGCACAAATTTCCAAACTTTTGTATTATAGGGTGTTTATTTGTCCATTCAAACACTACTATGTAGCTCAGATAGCAAAGTTTGACAATTTTTTAATTTGAAGCTCCACAATGTTAGCCTATTAGTTCTTTAATCACAAAATCGTTGATTGTTCTTGATTTGTACACCAGGCCATTTCTGCTACTTAAAGTATTCAAAGTATGGGATTCATATGTTGTAAAGTCTTTGTTTGAAATATGAAATATGTAAATCACTTGAAATTGAGCTGTTTCTCAAGTTGTATTTTGTAACGGTAGTGTACAAATTTCAGACACTGGATGTAGCTTTCATCTGCACTGATTTTATATTTGGTAGAGTCTAATCATAGCAAAGATTGCTTGACAATCACCCAACTGCACTGGTGTGAGTTTTTGACCTTGTAAGCTTTGATCAGCAGGTATTCAGTTTTCACTAGATGATGTTTGAATCAGGTCTGATAGTCACTCCGACTAGTTTAATGGCCACGTAAAATTGAAATTCTACAGTGTCAATCCGACAGTGCATTCTGTTTGAATTTTATCAGCCCTGTCTTTAAGAAACCTATCGTTTCAAATAGAAGGCTCTTGCGAGAAGTGAAGATTTCTGTGAATAATGATTTTGCCTTATTTGCTCTGTAAGTGCATATTCAGAGTGCAAATCATGAAAACAATCTTTTATACATTTTGAAAATCTAGCAAATGCCTGAAAATTTGGCTGACTAAAATCATGGCATTTTGCCAAGCCACAAGGCTAGGTGTGGGTTTGCGGAACACCAAAGACGAATTTCTGTCGGCTTGGTAAGGCAGCTTGTAATAAAGATAAGGTCAAGCCCTATGTGAATGAAACATTAATTTACTGCAGGTAGGAAAAGACACATATTACACCAACTCAAGCTGTAATAGTATGGAGTACATGTTTGCGTTTAACATAATGTCCCCTAATCAGTTATCAAGGCTCATGGTCATGTGGTTTATTATCCAATTATAGAAGACCATCAACAAGCACACAAACAATCACAAGTACTTCATTTTATTTATAAATCAATTTTTCTTTTGAAGCCCAGGTCATTTCTTTTTTATTTAACCCTTTCAGCACCACATTCACAGTTATGCAAAATTTATGGAGTATCCTTTCAATAGTAAGTTGAGAGGGTAAATGTAAAGATAAGATAATCCATTTTATTTCATTTATTTTTCTGGAGTTGTATGCATGTAATTTTCATGAGATGTTGAAAATAAATTTTGTAAACAAAGATATGTATGACATTGCCTGTATTTGATTAAAATAAAAATACAGATAATAGTCTTTGAGAAGGGTTGCCAGGATTTCATGTAAAAAGAACGCAATCAACGTGTTCTGAACCATAGATCTTGTCAGACACATACGCCTACCTTTAATGTTAATTTCATCATCATTTTCAACATTAAACTAGCCTTACTAGCAGCAATAGCAGACTGTACTTGTAGGGTCTTAAAAACGTCATTTGTGCCCTAGAGTATAGGCAGGGCTCCACACTAGCATTTGCCCGCCTGCCCGAGGCAAGTGAATTTGTTTCTCGGCAAGTGAAAATTTATGGAAATCAATTTTAATTGCCTGAGTGGAGTGAGTGGGCAAGTGAAAATACTGTAAAATCAAGACAGTATTACATGTTAAACCTTGTGTTTTTCTATTCAGTTTCAATTTTATGTAAATTCCAATGAAGCAGAGTCTGTAAAAATACTGAATATACTTTCAATAATGTACTATCTCTAATGCAACACAATTAACAAGCATTTAGTTCACTTGGGCAAGTAAAAAAAAATTGTTTGAGCAACTAAATGAATGAAAATAAAGGTTTGCTTGCTTGATTAGGCAACCAGCCAAACAGGTCAGTGGGAAGCCCAGGTGTAAGGCACAAAAACCTTAAAAACATTTTTGTTCCCTACAATGTAGGGCACAAAAGATGTTTATTGGACTTAAAAGTCTATTTTCTCCAATTGGTAAATGTTCCAAAATTGAAATTAAGGGTGCTTTTTTTAATACAGCTTGTGTGCCTGACAAGATCTAGGGTTCAAAACATTTTGACTGCCTACTTTTCAAGAAAGTAGCCAAACTGCTTTGCCGAAATGGCTCATAAATGACGATAATCTACCATTCAGTTTACTGTTCAAGGAAGAAATAATGACAAATGGATTGAAAAAAATAATTAAACAAGATAGTTTTGCAATATAAGGTGAATTTCCCCATGCCAGGTAAATAGGCCTTCTATGCATGGCTTTGTGTCCCAGGGGGGGGGGGGGGCATTGACTTACAAAGTGATACCTATGTGCCGCACCGAAATCGAAAATCGGGGGCTCTGGAACGGGCTTGAGCGAAAAATGGGGGTCTCTGGAAGAGGAGCTAAGGCTTCAGAAAACCTCAAAATGCTATGCTCTGGAACTGCTTTGCGGGGAAGTTCCCGTGCTGAAAAGGCAATGCGAAGCGGCGCGGCCGAGCGAAAAATTAGAAGCGAAACGGCAAATTTGGGGGTCTCTGGGTCTTGAAAAATCAAAATTTTTCTATGACTTCTGAAATTGAGAGGCTCTGGAATGGAAATTTGGGCTGAAAATGGGGGTCTCAACCGCGGCACATACGTATCACACAATTATACTAAGTCGCCCCCCCCCCGGGCTTTGTGTATTTGGTGGTTCATGTAGATCTACCACCAGGCAGACTGCATAGCTGCAAGAATGGAACCAACGGTAACAGCCACATTACAATTATGTAACCAGAGTATATTGAGGCTAGATGTTGTTTACTGTCTTGTGCATTGTTCATATAAGTACATACATGATGATCAATAGTTACATCATCAGTTGTACATGTGAGTAATCTTGTGCGCTATCCGCCACATGTTCAGTCAGACTTGTAGTACACCCCGTTCCTGTACCCATGACTCAGACCCACACTGTCTACAGTCTGTGTTCAGTCAAGACGCGTGAGCGAGTGAATATAGATCACCCACAGCTCAGTAATCGTAAGTAGGGACAGTGATTTTCCGTTTCAAGAAAAGGCCTTTCCGTTTCCAAAAATCTGGAATTCCGTTTCAACTTCTCTGAAAAATGGAAATTCCATTTTACCGTAGACTTTGTATACAAGAAAAAAATTGACAATTCCGTTTACATAAAACTTGAAACAAATATTTCTCTCGGTTTCTGTGTTTTTGTGTCAACTTTTTCTAATTTTTGTTCCGAGTTTTGTGTTTTTTCCTTTCAAAAAGACAAAATTTGGAGAAAAGAGGTTTTC
>JZLH01S0635815.1:75564-89501 GCA_001188425.1 Eucidaris tribuloides | reverse complement strand
TTTTGTAAGTTACCTTGGTAATTAGACCAAATGTGGTTTGTTTAAGCCCCTATGACCTTTCACTGTTGACCTTTTTAACTCTGAAATACAATCACTTGACCCGAGTCACATTAAAATCCGACGAGCGATTCTTGAGTTATAATAGTTCTGAGCCCAAATCAGATATGTATGAGGCCTCATGACCTTTGACCTTTCAACTTCGCAATGTAATCAGTTAATATGTGCTTCATACTAAATAAACCGCTCTTGAGTTATGGTAACAAGTCCAAATCAGACATGTAGGAAGCCTTGTGACCTTTGACCCTGCATATATCACCTCCGAAATCTAATTAGTACATCGGTGCCTTACAATACATACTCTAACCAAGTTTCATCAAAATCCGATAGGCTGTTCTTAAGTTATCGCGTAAAAGTATGGGACCTCGTGACCTTTGACCTTTCAACTTTAAAATCTAATCAGTTCATTGTTGCCTTATAATACACAAGTTACATCAAAATCCCACCAGCTGTTCTCAATTTATTGTGGTTACGAGCCCAAATTAGATATGTATTAGGCCTCGTGACCTTTGACCTTTGACCTTTCAATTTCAAAATCTAATCAGTTCATTGGGGAACCTGTCACTTGGTCTAATACCACTCGGTCTAATCATCAGTTCGTCCAACTCCACCCAGTCTAATTCCATTTCGTCTACACCCAGTTCGTCTACTTACCGTGTATTTGGTCTAATACCCATATCGTCTAATCACCATTCAGTTCAAGTCATTTCGTCTAATAACCACATGGTCTAATCAGTAATCACCACTTCGTCTAATAGCCAGTTAGGCTACTTACCACTCGGTCCAATTATCATATGGTCTAATAGCCATTTGGTCTAATGACCAGTTGGTTTAATGACCATTTGGTGTAATGGCCATTTGGTCTAATGACCATTTGGTCTAATGGCCATTTGGTCTAATGACCATTTGGTCTAATGGCCATGTGGTATAATGACAATTTGATCTAAAACAACAACAACAGTAATAATAGTAACAAGAATAATAACAATAGTGATAATGATAATATTAATAATAATAATCATCATCATCATAATGATAATCATAATCATATTCCCGTTAATACTAAACAAAAGTAACAATATGATAAAAAAATATAGAGCTGGGGGATGCATACCCCCATCACCCCCCCCCTTTGTCTACGCCCCAGTTCCGTGTAGGAATAACTTCTTAAAGCCACTGGCTAACATTTGCCACAGTTTAAAAAAAATGTGAGCTACATAATCCTCCAAGCTCCAAGTGTCTTTGATAAGGTCTAAAAATAAAGCCCTGAAAAACTTATATTTCAAAATGATTATTTAGTGGTTTCAAAAAGTGAAAATCGTAAGTTGACTGGATTCACCTGCCCATTTCCTGCCATAGACTTACTGTGTGTAGATCTAGACTATTTTTCACTCGCCCCGAGTATTAATTGTTTATTCATTCATATCTTGCCATTGGCAGCATAACTTTCCAAACTTTTGTATTCTAGGGTGTTTATTTGTCCATTAGAACACTACTATGTAGCTCAGATATTAAAGTTTGACAATTTTTTAAATTGAAGCTTCACAATGTTAGCCTATCACTTTAAACTTACACAGAATTTCCCCCGAGAAGTTTTGTAAACCTCCATGCTTGATGATATGGAAGGCAATGCCGGCTAGCATCCACCAGCAAGACTGCCCAAAGCATAAGGCTCTTATGAGCTCCATGATTGTAGGCCCCCGACCTCCCATATATACTTTTTTTTTTTTAGGGGAAGAGGTCTTTTCCTTTTACGGTCATCTGTCTTCTGATTTTACAATAAAAGGCTATCTATCAAAAAATGTTCAGGTAGAGGAAAAATGCTAAAGTTGAAGATTTGGGGGTCATTTTAGATACCATAGTGCGTAATCATCATTGGACGAAATGGGAGTAGCCCAAATGACCATTAGACCTAATGATAATTAGACAAAATGGTGTTTAGACTAAATGACAATTAGAGGAACTGGCAGTTATAGACAAAACGGTAAATTGACCAAATGGTCATTAGACCAACTGCACATTAGACCAACTGCACAATAGACCAACTGCCATGTAGAAGAAATGGCAATTAGACCAAATGGCAATGAGCCAAAATGATGATTGGACCAAATGGTCATTAGACCTACTGGTTATTAGACCTGATGGTCATTAGACCAACAGAGAATTAGACCAAGTGGGTTTAGACCGAATGGTGTTATCCCACCTAGTTATTAGACCAAGTGGTATTAGACCAAGATATAGTAAACCGTTCATTGTTGCCTCATAATTCATACTTGGTCTTAGATACAACAAAATCCGATCAGCAGTTCTCAAGTTATCGTAGTAACGAGCCGAAATCAGACGTGTTTCAGGCCCTTTGACCTTTGACCTTTGACCTTTCAACCCCAAAATCTAATCAGTTCATCGTTGCGTCGTAGTCCATACTTGGTCCTAGTCACATCTAAATCCGATCAGCGGTTCTTAAGTTATCGCAGTGACGAGAACCAGTAACGGACGGACGGACGGACGGACGGACGGACGCACGCACGCACGCACGCACGGACAACCCGAAAACATGATGCCTTCGTTGCGGAGGCATAAAAATAAGGTGATACTGCACTGTAGTGTTACTTCGACCAGCAACGTAAATAACAGTATTGCTCCCTGCAGTGCAAACCTAGAGTAATGTAGCATTGATCAAGCAAAAAACCTTTTCACATTGTTTTGATAGTTTCCATGTGAAAGCAGCAAAACTTCGTGTTGAAAAGGTGAGATGAACATCCCTTCACGCTTTATAGTGTTGGGCCATTCAAATTACTGCATTTGCTTATGATATTCATGTGATTACATGTGATTACTTTTCCACTTACAAAGGTTCAGAGATGGGATAACGATTAATAGCATGTTATGATGTAGTATAATCAATGTGACCCCTCATTTAATATCACGAATGAACAATAAAACATCAAAGGCAAGTCATCTATTTTCCATGCCTAAAAATAAACATCATGTAGATGTACTGGTGCAGAGAGGAAATTGAATACCATTTTTTAATAAGATCCTTCAGCAAAGTAGAAACTCGCTTTGGTTGGAATCATAGTGATAGTTAGATTTTGAATTGATTTAAAGTATCACAGATATCAAAATTCCTATAGTTTACTTTCAGACCCTTACAGTGCATGGATGTTCATAACAGGAGCGACGCCATCAAGGGGAAGGGCGGGAAAAGGTGGCCACCCTTCTAAAAATTTTCCAAACAGAAACACTCACGTGTTTTTTTTTCGCCCGTAATTCTCATAAAATATAGTGTGGTTTTGTTTTTGTACATGTTCGCCCCACACCTTTTTGCGTTTTTGCCCCCTAAGATTTAACACCCGCCGGCGCCATCCTTGCGCCGTATAGATAGAAACATTTGTACGCGGGTGGTGAATATTTGGATATCGATGTTATTTTCAACTCACTGATCCATGATCCTTTATCTTACAAATCACATTACTGTGTTACGATGTTGTGGAATCCGAGACATACCGCATGAATGATTTGCCAGCGACTTTAATCTTCCCCGTCTATGCACAAAATGTAAAACTAATTCACCCAATAGAAAAGAAATGTTTGATGTACGCCAAGTTTACCCAATTGGAACCTATTATTTCATTGTATAATATGCACTATTGTATTCAAAACATGGAACTTATTATGGTGTGTACACATGAGCTCAAGGCCGATCCCCAAATGTTGGCCCCCAGATAGGCCTCGAGCAAACAAACACTTATGCTTTTTTATTGAGCATCAGACATGTTTTTATAATCTGTACATATGTATATTAACCACATGATATGCATGCAGATGACACATGAAATAATGCAGGAAAATCAAAATCTAATGCACCAAAAATGTTACTAAATCATGTGACCTAAATCAAGATAACACATTTTGAATTAATAACCTCCCCCCCCCCCCCCCAAAAAAAGTGATTATTCTTTTCATAAATGGTAAGAATTACACATGCAATCGCAAATACAATTGAAATATATAATGAACAACATTACTTAAAGTTGATCAGATCAAATTACGTAGCATGGAGTTACAATATTCAGGATATTAAAAAAGGGCATGCACCCTTATACAAACATGTATCAAAACAAAATGGTACAATCACAAATTATTATTTCTTTTTATTGCATGAAATTCTTGAACAACCTAGATTATGTTACGTATATTCACAAAAGACCATACATTTCAGTATTTTATTTCATTTCATTTGGTTGTTTCATTCCGGAGATATAATGAATTTCGTGGAATCATGCAATTTCGGTTTTGTGCCAGTATACACTTGTTGTACATTTTGACAA
Organism: Eucidaris tribuloides; assembly: GCA_001188425.1. Classification (NCBI taxonomy): domain Eukaryota; kingdom Metazoa; phylum Echinodermata; class Echinoidea; order Cidaroida; family Cidaridae; genus Eucidaris; species Eucidaris tribuloides. Next base: position 85,113 of record JZLH01S0635815.1, on the reverse strand, counting down.
GTAAAGAGCGTGAAGATAATGAAATTGTTCAGTGATCACCAGAAACATATTTCAAGCATTTTAAAGTTAAACTCATTTCATCACTTCATTTCAAAAGAGAAGACACCACATTAACAAAGTATATGAAATCGTAACTCATATGCTCTTCAACATGAAAACAGTGTGAATGTTCACGGGTTTGGTCATAGGCACACAGCAGTTGTCTTACTTTACTCCTAAGAAGTTGGTGTATTGGCCTTTCAACACCACAGAACCAAAAGTGTAAAATATCTTATGAGAAAAATAAATGTTTCTGTGAGTTCTTTCATCATTGTTCTCGTAATTTTTAGTTGTTAATTTGTTTTGATTCTTATTGTAATTAAGGCATTTTGTTTTGAGTGGCAATGCCGATTGCGACCATCAACACAAATGTGACACAAACACGATTATGATTGACTGCACAAAAGTAATCATAACTTTTGATTGACAACCGTAAATTAGATGAAATATAGTGTCTCAAAAAATGGTACCAAATGCACATACCTTTTGAGAAAATGCAATACCTAAATAACTTCATTTCTCCCGATTGTACCATTTTTTGACACACAGTATACTGTAAAACGTTTTTTAGTGTTTGCCGGAATGTATCCGCTACTCTCTGATGCTTCGCGCCATATAATACACTTACATTCTATGCGAGCTAAAACTTAGAGGGTTTTTTTGTCAGTACGTTAAAAAATAACTTTTCGTACTATTCATGTTAATTGAATATGTGTGAAATTAACGTTGCTTTTTCGTCTATTATATACATGATCATCTCATTATTGCTATTCATATTAATAGGCTAGTTCTTTTTAAAATAAGTTTTTAATGTTATCTATAATTGTTCAATCTGTCTATCAACGATGTAATCATCCCAGGTGGACTAAAATGTGGACTCGTTTGTATACGGTTGCATTAAAATGTCTGCAGTCGAAATGCATTATCCTCATTCGCGTTACATTTTGGCTAAAGTTGAAAAAAATATAGATGACAAAATCGTTTTGGTCAAACAAATGCGCCAGCCACGAAAACATAGTGAAAATTATGTGAACATACTTGGAAGATAGTAAATAATATATTGTTAAAGGGAGAAGGCATCGGCAAGTAACAGGCATAAGTTAAGAAAACATTTGAGTTCTTGCCAACCAATCAGATCGCACGTATACATTGCTGAAACTGACCAAGAATGACCGATGCATCCACCCGACGTGTGTTTAGTCACGCCGCAGTAATGTAGCACTGTTTGAATCGATAAGCTTCGCTCCCCCTATGACTTTCTGCAAGTTTATCTAAAGACAAGGCTTGCAAAGAACATAAAATAACACAAAATGAACTAATTTATAGGCTTGCTAATGTGAGTGTCACACAATAGCCCTTATTAGGCCTGTATCTTACACCATATAACCATAATTCTCACAATACTCTTCAATGTCCTCTTTATTTCTTAACTTATGCTGTTAGTTGCTGGTGCCTTCTCCTTTAATAATGGAAAATAATACCATACTATGCGTGTGTGAATTTTGATATGTAACATTTTTTCAAGAGATTCATAGTATAGTGATGTATCGTAGCAATACTTGGTGTTCAGCTCCAAATACTAATACTTTCAAAAGCGTGACGGCAGTTAGTTTTCTGTCTTGTTATGCCGCTTTTACACTAGTTCCCACCGGCCACGCAACCACGTTTCAGGCCACCGTTGGACAAAACGGATTTGAACGTGAGACCACGCGGAATATTACCGCCGCTACGTGATCACTCCAAGTGCTTGTTACGGCCTATAACGTACTGTCGAGTTTTATTGCATGTCTGCGTTTACTACGCTACTAGGTTTCTCACGCTCACCAGTGACTACCTATGGCAATTTTTGAACGGTTTAAAAAATCTGGCCCGGATCCACGCAACCCGGACTGTCACGTTTCCCAAGCCCGTCTTCCGCGTGGTCTCAACGTCCATCCCGGTTTTGGTCCACGTGACCTGAACGTTGGTTGCCGTGCGAGGCCTGAACATAGTGTAAACACGGCCTAGTACTACGTTTTAGCAACGTGATGCACAGCAACATTGGTCTAATGGTGAGAAAGCGCATGTAGGTGCCTTCAGTTTTCCAATTATTCCAATGCCTATCTTACCTACGGCAACTGCTTTGCATATTTTTTATCACAAGGTGAGCCATGTGGGACCGGCAGCACGACCTCGGAAAGGATGCTTTTGCATCGCAGAAAGGAAAAACTACCAAATTCCATGTGAATTCTGTGAATATGTAAATATTAACCCGTTTAAAAGTGCATGTATAGTGTTAAATAATGTTACTAAAAGTGATGGTCACCGTTAAGTAGCAATCATATACTCTTTTGATCGTTCCGTAAGGTAAATCTTCCTAAAACAAGAATAGGAAAGTCCATTTAGTTTCAATAAAGTCGAAAGACTATTCTAGAATTTGGCTGAAGGTATTTCAGCTAATACTGTTCGGCGGATGTGAAGTACAACTGAGTATTCTGTCTAGTATAAACGAAAAGAAATTAATTGTAACTTGAAATATAAGTTAATGTGTTAACAAGTAGCCAAGATTTCGCCTTACTGACCCACAAACAAAATGGGCATAACTATTGTTAATGGCTCGCTTTGATATACAGCACACTCATATAATATACACGCTTTTCATCAGAAAATTCCGTAGTTGTTTATTCAAACACCTTACTGTATAAATCAATTATATGTGGCAGCGATAATGAGAAATATATACCAAAGAATGTCACAAACTTCGTCATTAGGTGTTGGCTGAAGCATTTTAAACTGTGGAGAGGAAATCTGAAGAAATTACCATAGTAATCAACGTGTACAAGTTGAACTAATCAGAGAGATTATTCACACAACATTTGGTTGTAGTCACGCTATCAGAGTGAAATGAACTTCGCAATCAGAATCACACAAAGTCAACAAATATCAAGAGGTATTTATTACAAGCGTCATGTATACATTGCGCATGCGCGCACAGAAGAGTGATACATTGACCCTTCATCCCTCTCGGGCAGAATATAGATTACTGTGATACGTCGAGGCTGAGCTTGATCAGATTGAATCGCCTTAACCAACCAACAACAACAACAACAACAACAACAACAACAACAACAGTTCATTATAAATAGACGCCAATTCATTAGCCAGACTTCAGAGTCCTAGTATATAAAAGTACGTCTTTCTTTTTCTTCTCTTCATTCATACCATTTCATATATTCCCTTTCCTCCTTTCAGTTTTTCTTTCTTCCTTTCCGTGCTATTTCTTTGTTTCTTCCTCACTTCCTTTCTTCTTCCTTCATTTTTATTGTTTCTTTGTTTCTTCTATCTGATTTCATTTCTTGTTTGTATCTTTGTTGGTTTTGTTCGTTTATTTATTTGTTCTCCGTCCATTCTTTCTTGCTTCCTTCCTCCTTTCGCTTTCATTAATTTGTTTCTTCCTTCTTCGTCCTTCAATTTTTTCTTCTTCATCCTCCGTCTCTTGTTTTTCCTTCTATCCTATCTTTTATTCCTTAATTCATTCTTACTTATCCACTTTCGCATCGTTCATTCTTCTTTCTATCTTTCTTTCTTTCTTCGTTTGTCCCGGGGGGTGTTGGTTTAGTGGCGTTGTGTCACTCCCTTTCTTTATTCATTTTCTTTCCGGACTTTGTGTACCATTTCTTCTTTTCATCTTTCTTCCCCTTATTTCATCATTATTTCCTTCTGGCTCGTTTTCTTTCATTGTTGTGATCTTTTCTTTCTTTCTTTGTTTCTTACCTTGAAATTCCTTTCTTTATTTCATTCTTCCTTTTGTTAGATAACGTCTAAACATCTTAATCAAAATTACAATCCAATTAGATTTGCTTTCTGTTGTTTAGAAAGTATACCCTACCTCAGCTACAAATCAAAATTTAATTTTCAGGAAATAATAAACTAGCCCCTGCGCAAGATGTGCAGTGAACTACAAAAAAACATTCGCTTGTCATATTGTTTGATATGTGTACCATGTGAACAAAATAAAAATCTAAGGGTAAAAGCGTCGCACTCTTATGAATATACAAGTGTGTATTAATCACAAACAAACACGTCTAGCATTCCTCAGATATTTTTAAAAGTCGTGTTTTCAATTTGACTCCACGGTTTTGCAGCAAAATATCTTTTTGACATATACAACAGACAAGCGTCTAGACACAGACCCCTTTTTCAGGGAGAGTCAATTACTGCAAAAGGCCTGTCATTTGGAACCCGTGGCATATACCGGTATTTTGAGTGCAAGCATTATTTCAATCCAAGTACCGTCAGTAAATGTATGTCACACAACGAACGGCACACACTATTCCACATAACAACACACACACACACACACATCACTTGCACAAACACATATACACGCACATAACAACACAGCATACACAAGACACGATGCCACACACACGCAAACATACGCCCAAAACGTCGCCACAACATGTCTACACACACACAACACACACACACACACACACACACACACACACCACACATCACACACACACACACACTACACACAACACACCACAACACACGACACACACAACATATCACACACATAATACACACACACACACACACAACAGCAGAAACACACCACACACCACACACACACACATCATCACACACACACACACCATCACACACACACACACATACACACACACAACACACACACACACCACACCACACATTCACATCACACACAACACACACACTCATTCTATAGTGGTGCTAACATGCATCTCTTGACTAAGTAACATATTAAACCTGCATGGCATTGTACCGTTATAACAGAGTGTCGCTCCAGCCACCACCTCGACCCCCCTCAAAAAAAAGATACACTTTTAAAATGGCCCCCCAAATCTAAAAGAAAAGACATTATTCATATTTTTTTGGAATTGTATATTATATATATTTGGAGAAGTCTCTATCCTTTTATATGACACCAAAAATCTGAATATGCTTGAGTGAGCACTGGCCCACTTTTGTAAGGACATGAAAATTAGGTTGCGCAGAATGGTTTATTCATGGTGTAAGTGTAACAAAAGATGCAAGCTCTCTATTGTGAAGAAGTGGGGCAAGGTGTGGGAATGGATATGTAAATTAAAGATCTTAGTGACTAAAAACATGAACGGCTACCGTATTGGGGCTAAAGGGGTAGTGTGGTTGGGTCGGGTCGGGGAGTGGAGGTGATTGGGTGTTGGGCGGGATGATGTGGGGGAGGGTGGATCAGGCCGAGTTGAGATGATGTATAGAATGACCTAAACCACCACCCACCGGCGCCGCCCCCCTCCCCCACACACTGGCACCCCGTATCACAGGCTATCCACGTCACCTAACGTTCGACACCACCCCATACCAAACCCGTACATTCCGCTTCCACCACCCCACACCCCACCACTACCACTCCTCACCCACCACCCCACTTACTCCTTCATCCCAATAGGCATCTTTCACATTTTCCGTCTCTAAGATCTTTATGTAGATATCCCAGTCCCCCACCTAGCTCCAGCAACATAATCAAAGAGAGCTGCATGTTTTGTTACAATGGATGCCATTTCCTGTCAAACTATTTTTATGTCCTTTCACAAGTGGCAGTGCTCACTCAAGCAGTAACCAATTTCAGACGTTTTGGTGTTCATGTTAAAGAAGAGCACTTACAGCTTTCAATCCTAATATATGGACTATATTTTTTCCAGAAAAATACGAAATATTTTTATTTGGGGGCCATTCTAAAGTGTGTCTTTTTTGGGAGGGGCACCGGTATAATGTGTGTTTGTGTGTCCAGTATATGTATATATGTAGGCAACTTCTGGCGACGTAAGCTAATATTATGTATGTAATGTAATATCTATGTATCTAATAATAGTCGGGAGCACGGACCCGAAAATGAAAGTTTCGTGCAACCCACTTTACATCTTCAATTTGACCCAATAGTGGAATGGTAGAATAGTACCCTATAGAACAACCCTAGGTATGTGTAGTAGTCAAATTGTGGTAATCACTTAATAAAAGTAACCTTAAGCAAACTTTAAAGGAACCACTTGCACCAGAAAAAATTCGAAATAAAGAATTAAATCTGAAAATTAATTTGTTATAATCTTGAGCTGTTCGTGGATGATAATCTCCCCAAAATGATATCCAATATATTAGAATCGAACCTCAAGCCTTCCAGTGCATTGATTTATATTTCATACATGACCCATTGTCTTGACGACTCACACTAAAGAGAAAATATTATACGTCACAATTATTACAGGAGGCCAAAAGAAATGCAACACCTGCCATTGTTATTCTTTCAACATCATCGCAAAATGGTCTTGATGTGTCAAATCATCAGTTTAGAACATTCTTTTCTAAACAAAATGGTCCCTGTCATCTGATTTGAGTAAGTGCGTTTGGATCCTAGGACTCATTTTTCTGAGCTAATGTGTGATTCTGCCAAAATGCGACGCCTTCAGTCAGCAGTGCTCGTCGAACGGGGCCGATAATGTCTGTCTCAATTGTCGGTGCCATTGTTGATGCAGACAAGGCACATAATGCCCTCCTTTTCTTATTGAGACTTTATTCTATCTATTGTTATTCTATCGGCACGCTTTCCTGACACAAGAATATCCCTCGCGAGGATCGCTGTGTTGTTGAAAAAGGTGGTGCGAATTTGATACAGCGACATTGTCCCACAAAAGTGACCTAGGAATCCAAAACGTCATATTTTTAACGCAGTAATCATTATATATCATTTTGTTGGAAAAATAATTTCTTAACGTATTCAGCAAAAAACCAATGACAATTTTTTCGATGATGTTGAAGAAATTAACGATCAGCTATGTGTTGCATTCTTTCTTGGCCTGTATGGATACTTATTTAAAGGAATTGTGTTCTCTATAAGTCAATTTCTTTCCAGTAAAGAGAAGAAATGATTTTATTTTAATTTGCCTGTGTTTAAATGATTGACGTAAATTAAGTTTTTACATGTGTTTTTATAAGTAATAATTGTATACATTCTGGAAATGCGCATAATAATTTTCTGTTACCTGATGTCAAAAGGTCGAAGCTACTTATACATTTGCATTGGAATAAATGTTTAGAATGCTATCGATAAATTACAGTGTAAGACAGGTATTTTTTTATTCGAATCCATCAAGATTGATAGGAATATCATTATATAATTTGTTGGGAAAGAGAATAATTCTAACCAATGCCACAAAAATAAATAAATAAATGCCGATGATGTTGAAGAATTAACGTAGCATAGGTTCTTTCTGGTTCTTCGCACTAATCTGTGTAAAGCGATTTTGTTTTAGCTTTAGTTTATTAATTTTTTCTCTAGTAATGTGCTAAATGATTTATTTCAATTTACGTTGTTAAAATATTTATTAGTTAGTATTTAATGTGATTCCATAAGTTAGTCTGTATAAATATCTGGAAATCACATAATTTTCTCACCTAATTTCTAATGTTCATCATTATGCAGATGATGGTAATTGTTTACCCCATGATCTTAAAATTTGAGAGAGGAAGCGCTACACGGCTCTTAGTTGAATGTAAGATTGCGAGAAGTAATGACATTATACTAATTGCTTTCCTTTGAATAAAAAGGAAGTGGTTGAATCTCGACATAGTCCTATAGCAAGTTTAGGAAAACGGCATGAGGAAGCTTATTTCACGCGACAATCAGTATAAGCCATAAAAATGAACAGTGTACAGTGTATTATTAAACCTACAAATTCCGATGAACAAATATCTAAAATATTATATATATAATCGAGAGATGATATTATTCGTGTTGGACAGGATCGAACTTCCTTTTTATTTTTTATTGGATTCTATAAATTGACACATGCTACGTCCTTTTCCAATACAAAATGAGAATATGAAGTATTACTTATAATTTTTTTCCCTTACTGATTCTTAACTTTCCTGTCTTTTACAATCTTGATTAAGGATCGAACATTATTATCGTACATATGTCAGTCATAGGTTGTCAAAAAACGGTGACTGTCATGCCGGAAAATCTTCAATGATAATCCATACTATTTTCACGCATCGTATTCAAACTGAATAATATAACAAAATACTTATGTACTATGCTAACAATATGCGAGGGGTTATAAGAGCGAGGTATAGTATTAGTAAACATATAAGAATATTACAATATTGTCTGAGACACATTATTGGGGATCTATTCCAAAGCATTCGTTATTCCAAAACAGACCATTTAATGTACCTGAATGAAAAGAGTTTTTTAAAAATACAAATTGCCGCAGGTTTGATCCGTCAGACAGGAACCGCGAAAAAAATACGATCTTACGGAATAACGAACCTTCGAATAACGACCTGTAATAGAATCATTATGGTCGATAAAATTAGTAGCAAATCACAACAACTAGATCTAAGTTATAATAGAATTGTTGAAATTATTGAACATTGGAAAGAACCTAATAAGGCGAATTAATGTAATTCCTGGGTAATGTTAGAGAAGTGATGCTTAAAATACCGCTAAAAAATGATCGAATAGCTAATGACTACAATGTCATCTGAAAAGTTATTAAAGGTTAGCTGACAATATTTGGGAACACTAGCGAAATGCCTCAAGAACCAAAATGAGTTTGAAATATATACAACTGCTACACTAGCAGCGAGTGGATCTCCAGCTAGATGGATTCGTTTGTAATTTGTTTTACCGGAAGGAGAATTCAAAGCATAAAACATTATTGAGCTATTTAATTTTATCCGATGATGCATAAAAATAAGCCCAATTAGAAGGGCACACAGTAAGGTTTCCGCTAGCATGAGTGATATTGACATTATTTCCTTTTAGAATTGAGTCAACGTCTTGCACAGAAAGATTTTCACAGGAGAATCCTTGTATAGTTCTACTTAAAATTCTAATTTAGTTTCAGCCCAATTAGAAGACTACCCCCAAATATGAACATTTACTTTTTAAGGGACAAATACTAGCTTTATTGTAATCTTATTCGAGCTCGCTCTCATCTTGCGATAATCACTCTTTACTTCGTGTATTTTTCGTAAACAATTAGTCTTTGCCGTTATGATAGACTAATCCTGACCTGTTTTATGTGACCTTTAATATACCTTTCATTATAATGCACTAATCGTATCAACGTCATATGCCTACAGTTATTTGGCAATAAAATGCGTATAATGATTACAAATAGTAAGCACGCGATATGTCCAAATTAGAGACAAGTGTGCAGTTTTTTCAAAAATCAGAGTAGGACTTGTTCCTAAAGTTTAGTGCGTTGAATATTTCTAAATTGAACATAATTTTGGAATTACAGCATAATTACATTTTTATCTCTGCCACATCTCGCTTACTCATATAATAACGATCAATTTTTCTATCAAAATATAAACTCATATTGGATTCATTCATACCATTACGTCCGGTATTATTATATGGATTCAGTCATACAATCTTAAGAGGAGAATTTGAACCGACTGATTTTTTTTTTGTTTTCTTATTTTTTCAGTTCAGTTGTT